>JAODAL010018827.1:0-73648 GCA_025379985.1 Phyllomedusa bahiana
GGTTTTTGAATTCTCTCCCTTTTTTAAGCCCTTTTCTAGCTGATTTTTCTTTCTTTTGAGATCTATATATAATATATAAAATATTTGCTTTATTTTAATAATTTTAAAACTTTTTTTTTTTTTTCTTTTTTTGCCATTGCAATGGATTTTCTTCAACTTTGATTTCTCACTTTATTCATTCATTCATTTGAAAGGCAAATCTTTTTGCTATTCACTAACATGTTTAATGATTTTTCGCTGATTTCCAGCCTGTCTCTAGCCTGTGCCTATGTTCCGCAATGCGCCTCACACACTGGCGAGGCACAGGGAACTTTACACCGCATGTATGAGCGCACTTCGGGCGCCGACATAAATAAGGCACAGCTTTCACTAAAAATCGTGTGAAAACGGGCGCTCCGACGCGCCGATCTTCATACATGTCGCCCATTGTGAGTCAGAGCCTCAGTCATGGGAAGAGATGCAACTATTACCAGTCCATGAAAAACAGAAATGGATTAAAGCTGCAAATGATGAAATTGAATCTCTTCAACAGCTTCAGACATGGAAGATTACCAAGCTACCACAGGGTAAGAAAGCAAAAGGATGTAAGTGGGTTTTCAAAACCAAGTATGACTCTGATGGTAACGTGCATAGATTTAGGGCAAGACTAGTTGCAAAAGGGTACTTCCCAAAAATATGGAGAAGATTATGATGCTACATTTTCTCCAGTCACTAAACAAACAACATTTAGAGTGTTAATGTCTGAGGCAGCGGTGCAAAGCATGAAAGTAAGACTTATCCGTGTCTATACACTAAAAGTACCGCAGATAGGTGGATGTATGTTCTTCTGTATATTGATGATATTATCATAGCTCATCAAGAAGAAGCTGAAATTAGAAAAGTAGGAACAATTTTGAACCAACATTTTGAAACAAAGGACATTGGAAATGTGACACATTATCTGGGAATCCAGATCCAGAGAGAAGAAGATGGAAGTTTTCCTCTTAACCAGAAAGATAAAATTGTCACAGTCCTCAACCAGTTTGGAATGTCAGAAGCCAAAGGCACTTCAACACCAATGGATCCATCTTACCAACAATGAGAGTTACAGAAAAGCAGTGGGGGCCCTTCTGTACCTAGCCACCACTACTCGGCCTGATTATCACAGCGGCAATGGGGTATTCTGTGCCCGTTAAGTAAGCCACGTCAAAGAGACTGCAATGCAGTTAAAAGAGTCCTTCAATATCTGAAGCAAACTCAAGACATGAATCTAAAATTATCTGCAAATGGGGATCTAAAGCTCACAGTTTACGTGGACACAGACTGGGCCGGAGATTTAAGTGATCGAAAGTCAACAAGCGGTTACTTATTTAAATTAGGAGAAAGTCCAATTTCTTGGTCAAGCAGAAAGCAGGTGTCAGTTGCGTTATCATCTAGAGGCAGAATACATTTCTGCAGCTCATGCCGGTCAAGAAGTGATTTTGTTGAACCAACTATTAGAGGATCTTGATAAAACTCCAACTCAACCTGTTATGATTTATGAAGACAACCAAGGATGTATTAAACTCACCAGAAAGTGAAAGGATCCATGCCAGGATCAGACACATTGATGTAAGACATCACCACCTGCGAGATTTAGTGGAACGTGGTATCATTGACTTTGTCTACTGCGTAACTGACAAGATGATAGCTGATGCCATGACAAAGCCATTGCCAAGTTTGAAGATTTAAGGAAGATGATGGGACTAATTGGATAAGTAGATGTTGAGTGGGGGTATTGGAATAATACTTATTACTGTGTGCAATAACCACTTCTGTATGTGTTGAATGTGTGAACCTTTATCTAGGGATATTGTCATTTTTTATAAAGTTAGGCTGTTTGAAAAAAAAAACTCTGTGAGAGGAAGAGACAGCTCAGATCTTTCTTACAGCAGATGGACTGATATGTGCAGACATGTTCTCCTGTGTGCTGAAAAGTTATGCTCGTTCTGTTCATGAATAAAGTTCCTTTTGCTGTTCCACTACTGGAGAATGATCTGGATAATCTGCTGCTAACATCTTGCTTTGACAATTTTTGCTTGGGAAAAACTAAAAAGCCTCACGCTTACTTTTTATATATATTTTAAACAAACTAGGGCCTCATGTATGAAAACTGTCAAGGTCTGAGACTTTCTTTGTTGCTCATAGCGACCAATCAGAGCTCCCAATTCATTTTATAAAGTTCTCTGAAAAAATGAAAAGGGACCTCTGATTGGTTGCTATAGGCAACAAAGAAAGTCAACGTATATGTTCACACGACGTAACTGTGGAGCTTTCTATGCTGTCTGTGTTTTCATTGCCTTTCACTCTCTCTGAGCTTTGTAATAAAGGCTGTTTGAGCTCCTCTATGCATATCTCTCAGTAACAGCTTTGTTGTAAAGGATCTGGGCAATTACTAAGTCTCTAGCTGCTAGATTCACTCTCCCCCATATAATACAGCCTTATACAGTTTGTTCCCCTCTACCTCCTGCCTGATAAGAGAGATAGGAGCATAGTGCATTTCTCACATTTATTTCATCATTTCAGGATGTATTTATAACTGTTTACGAAAATGCAGGTGTTCTGGTTACAAGGCGCCTGTGGAGGGCGGTGAGAGCCCTGCCGGCAGAGAACCGACGACTGCAGGAGGTCTGCAGAGCTGTGAAATCATCTCCCTTCCACTGCTCAAACAGAATGATGATGCCACCACTCTTCAGCATGAGAAGACCTGCCTACAGGGAGGAGAGACCCACCCCTGGATTTGAAGCTGTAAGAGAGAGAGAAACAGCTCATGTCTGTAAAAGCTTGTGATGAGAAAACCCCTTTAATCTCACACTCCCCTCTCCTCTTGAAAATGACATATTCCAAACAGTTCTGCTACCACTTACTGAAAATCAGTGAAAAGTCCCATCAACACACACAACATAGCCAATGGTAAAATACTGTACTCTAGCAGTAAACAACATGGACAAGTACAACCTATTTTCTACAGGGATGCTTATAAGTTTTTTAGGGCAATAAGGCAAAACTATAAAAGTTTGGACTTCAATATACAATTATTATGCATAATACATTATGAATGATATGTGTAACTTGTTTCCATGTACTACACACTTGTAAAATAAATAACATTCAATGTGCTATTTAATCTACTATTTGAAGACCACTAATTCCAGCATATAAAGTCTGAAGGTGTCTTATTTTCCTCTTTGAATTAGACCTGGTCATGATCTTGAATGATTTTTGTGTATTATGTTGAATCATGGCTTTATCACGTGATCAAGTGTATCTCAACCATCTGCAGATAAAGGTCATTTTTGCATTGAGAGGGATACCAGGTATTTTGTATTAGACAGTCATTGTTCTGCCCCCTGAGACACTGTTCTTGCAGGGATTAATGAAAATTTAAATTGAGGATTAGCAGAACTGGAAAGCTCTCAGTTGGAAATCCTTTCAATTAAACTAAAATCTATTTTTCTATGAGGACTTCCCTGATTTTAATTGCGTCTATAACGCATTGAAATATCACCTGCTTACCTTTATCTAGCCCAATAAACAATAATATAAATAGAACATTTATTGTACGGTATATGCTATTTTTTGCTTACTTTGGTTGTTGGTTATTTGTATTTCTATATTCAAATACTATTATTAAAATATGGAAAAGTAGTATAAACATATTATTAATAATACTTATTTTATATTTGTGTGCTGTAATATAGCATATATATTTTAACATGAGGTTTATAAATGGTTAGTATCCATGATTCCTAGATAGAGTAAAAATAATTTAGATTTAGCTAATACAGACCTTTGAGTCAATTTGCATCACAAAGTTGATCAGCAGTTCTTGAAAAATGATAATTTTTTTTACCCCTTTGGTTTATCTAAACCTTTTGGTTGTTTTGTTTTTTTGAGCCAGAAAAATACAAGTCCTTCCTTTATATTTTCTATTCTTTCCATATTGACTCCTAATATTGGCACAAAAAACGATACAAATTATAAAATGCAATTAAAACTATCATTTTTTTCCAAAAATAAGTTGTGTGTGAAAGGTTCATTTCCCACACTGCTTTCTTTTAAAAATGCCACTGCTGAGCTTTTTTAGCCATCCAGAAATGGATGCAGCAGGAATGAAAAGTATAAATCCTTCCTTCCTTTACATTTCACTTCACATTCAAATTCACTGGCTGCAGCTCAAAAAACGAAAGTAAAATTTTGTGTGGGTGAAACAACCCTAAAAGCAGTTTAACTTAATAACTTTTTTTATACTTTCATCTACATAGACCTACAAGGGCTTTTATTTTGCAGGACAAGATGTATTTTCTAATGATGTCATTCACCGTACCATAGAATATACTGCAAAAAAAATCTAAGTGGGGCAAAATATGAAAAAAATGTACTTGCAGAATGTTTGCAGTAGTTTTGTTTTCACGGTGTTCAATCTTCATTGTAATTCACGTGTTATATGTATTATACTGGTTGATGCCATTTTCTTAAATCAATAACTTTTTTGTAGTTGCACCTATGGATTCCAGTGTACTTTTTACTAGTACCAGTTTAGAGTACATGCAACTATTGCACATTTTGGAGGATGTGAAATCACAAAAAAAAAACGCAATTTTGGCATTTAGAATTATTTTTCTTCTATGGTGTTCAGCATACGGGATAATTTATGTTATATTTTAAAGGATAATACTTTTATACATGCTGCGATACCATTTATGTGTAACTGTTTTATTTTATTTTTTGACTTGTAAAATTACAAAAGGGGGTGATTTGAACTTTTTATTTTTTTATACTTTAAAACATTATTACTATGTTTTTTTACTTTAACATTTAGTACCCTTGGGTGTTCGACCACTAGGGGGCGTCAATACAGCCTATTGCATTGCATAAACAAGTTGTAAAGTAGTAAAGTGGAAAGCATGGCAGTGATGGAAGACTTCACAAGGCTTCCAGCCTGCATGTAAACCCATGACGCCATGCGTGACACAATTTCTCATTCACTTAAACGTTGCAACCATGATAGCCACAGTGCCTAAGGGGTTAAACAGTACGGAATGGAGACGGCTCACCATTTTGCATCTGGCACCGGCCGCCTATGTAGCGGTATTGCTCTGGTATCCCGCTACATAGCCTTTTACCGATATTAGGATGTATCAGTACATTCAATGTTGGTAAGGGGTTAAGAAAAAACACAACAAGGGATGGAAAGAAAACTCGTTTAGTTTGGTAAAACTATGTATTAAGTAACTTTAACCCCTTAACGACCGTCCACCGACTTTTGACGTCGGGTGGTGCAGGTCGTTCGGCTGCAGTGACATCTTTTGACGTCGCTCTAGACATCAGGGTTTGCGGAGTTTGGCGCTGCAGCAGGGCTGGGAACAAGGCTCTACCTCTGCTCACTGCTGTTTAACCCTTTTATTGCCGTGGTTCGTGACTGCAGCATAATCAAAGGGCTTTCCCCTGCTCTGTTGGATGATCGGGATTCCCCGTGACCCAACAGAGACCAGGGAATGGCTGCACAGTCAGCCCTAGGGACCTAGAGTGGCCCCAGGGTTGTCTATGTAAGAAGGCAGTGATCAGGCCAGACTGTGCATTGCCCTGATCACTGTCTGTGTCAACCTGATACAGATTATAATGTATTAGCATATATGAATATGCTAATACATTACTAAGTGTAAAACAAAATGTAAAACAGTTTTCCCTTCATGGGATTTAAAAAAAAAAATAAAACCCATAAAGTGTAGAAAGCTAAAACTAAAATAATAAAATACAAATAAATATTTAATAAATACTTTACACACTCACAAAAAACCCACCCTACACATATTAGGTATCCACACGACCATAATAACCTGTAGAATTAATTTAACAAATTATTAAGTGTGAAATGTGAATGGTGTAAAAACAATTAAAAAAACATTCTGAATTAATTTATAAGTGAACTTAAACTATTTCCCCAAAAAGTGCAACTTGTCCTGAATAAAGTGAGGCCTCATACAACTGTGTCATTGAAAAAATAAAAAAGTTACGACTGTTGAAACTCAAGGAGGCAAAAACTAAAAAAATGTGCTGGTCATTAAGGGGGACATGTCTGAAAACTGTCTTGATCTAAGACTTTTCTTGTCGCCCATAGCAACCAAGCGGAGTGCCCCTTTCATTTCATATAGAGCTCTGAAAAAATGAAGGGGAACACTGATTGGTTGCTATGGGCAACAAAAAAGTCTTAGACCAAGACAGTTTTCAGACATGTCCCCCTAAGTACTTTTCAGGCGCTCGGCTTAAGGGGTTAAACGGCACCTAAATTAGAGCCCATTGAAGTATTGCTATTTCCTAAGGTTGTGATTTGTATTGCACTCTAACCAATTTTATCATCCATAAACCCAGCATTCGTCTTTGATTAGATTCTTTAGTCATGACAAGTGGGAAATGAGCAGAGAGACGACCTTCCAGGCTAGTGAATAGATACCAAAATGATGAACCAGCTAAATTACAGAGTAGCAGCCATTGTCCACTAATCAAACAGGATTGTCACGGATCACGCCACGGCCCGTGCCTTGGACCGCGGTCGTGTCTGTGCCCCTGTGTCTGGGTCCGCTGTGGCTCCCTGTGTGGGGCTTACAGCGGCAGAGTCAGTATGCTCTGTACCTGTTCCTGTTGCTCAGCGCTACTCACCTGGTCCTGCTTCCACGTGTGTCTGTCCTCTGTGGCTTCCCCAGCATGTGTGCACACCCCATAGGGTGCGCGCACGCAAGCCTGCAGACATTTATAGACACAGTGCTCCTGCTTCCACAGTCTGAACCTGTGTTTATACTGTGGCAATCCCAAGCACTATCTGAAGAACTGCCCAGTCCGCCCTGCTGCGCCCCGGAAACCTTCATGCCATGGTGTTGCGGTGGAAGTTTCTCTGAATAAAGGTGGCTCTGCTCCTCGTCTGACCACCCCGGTCACGCTCTGTTATGGTTCCAGTACTAAAGTTCAAATTCCTGCTCTTCTGGACTCCGGCTCGTCTGAGAATTTCGTCAATCTGTCATTACTGGAGAAGTTCTGTCTGCCTGCCACCCGTCTGAAAAAAACACTTAGTTTTTCTTCTGTTAACGGGGAGATGCTGAAGGAGCCAGTCCAGTTGCGCACAAAACCTATATCTCTGCTAATCAGAAGCTCTCACCAAGAGGACATCTCGTTCTACGTTTTGCCTAATAAACCTGCTTCAGTCCTGCTTGGCCTATCATGGTTCCAGCGTCACAACCCATCTCTAGATTGTTAAACGGGTGAAGTTCTCCAGTGGGGTGAGCCGTGTCATTCTCGCTGCCTCAAGCCTGCCCATCCTGTGCAGTCCCGCCCACCCGTTTCCCTGCCCGTTTCTGCGGTACTGCCTGAAGAGGAACCTCAAGCGCAAGAAGAGCTCCTGGTCTGTAAAGACACCTCTGTTTCCCACCCACCTCTCCCCCTGCCTACTGTTTCTGCTTCTGCCCCCCAGGTTCAAGAAGTAATCCGGGACTCTCTGGACACCTCCTCTGAAGACAGTTCCTGGGATACCGAGGAGGAGGTGGTTATCCCTAGCCGTTATGGGGGTACCCGGCTAGCCCGGAGGGGAGGGCTTAAGGGTGGGTTACTGTCACGGATCGCGCTGCGGCCCGTGCCTTGGACTGCGGTCGTGTCTGCGCCCCTGTGTCTGTGTCCGCTGTGGCTCCCTGTGCGGGGCTTACAGCGGCAGAGTCAGTATGCTCTGTACCTGTTCCTGTTGCTCAGCGCTACTCACCTGGTCCTGCTTCCACGTGTGTCCGTCCTCTGTGGCTTCCCCAGCGTGTGTGCACACCCCATAGGGCGTGCGCGCGCAAGCCTGCGGACATTTATAGACACAGTGCTCCTGCTTCCTGCCTGTGACCTGTGACCTCGGCCTTCATAAGGAACTTCCTCCCTGCACTCAGCGTCAGTTCGTTGGTGTTCATCCTTAGAGCTAGACCTCTGCTGCTGAAGCTCCTGCTCCTCGGGTTTCCGGTGGTTCTGCTGAACGTCTGCAGTACCCTGTGCTGTCCAGCGCACCTGTCTTCCCTGCTGTCTTCTGACGTGTTGACCTCCAGTTTCTCCCTGCTGTCTCCTGCTGCTGAATATATTCTGTCACCTGTCTGGGACTCTGTCATCTGTTTACTGCTGCAGCATCCGTTTATCAGCCTCCAGTGTCCAGCCATCCAGCCCTGCACTTCGGCTACCCACTGCGGGTATTACCATCTCTGCCCGCGGTGGGCCCTGTGGATCCCCTGTACCAGGACTTTTCTGGCTTTGCGGCCAGAAATCGTTACAAGGATGTACTTGTTTGTAACTAAGAATTGCGACTGTTTATAAACTGCCGTGCTTCAGTCCCTAATAATAAGTATAGTTTGAGTTGCAGGTTATACCATGGGTTAGATTACAGCCCCATTCCTCCCTGAGGAAGATTTCTTGCCTTGTCAAACAATTTAGGGAGACATGTAAGAAAGAAGGCACGTCAAAGTGAATTTTCGTGTCTATTTTTAATTATATAATGCGCCTGAATCTATGAAAGTGTTTTTATGCACTTATAAATGACGTCTAAAGTTCAACGCGCTTCACCTGTGTGTTTGACGCGTTACGAAACTTTGATGCATTAGTAATGCACCAAACATGCATTAGTAGTGCGGCAAATGTATATTTCACATACAGCAATAGCCGACACACCACAGGTCTTGCTGAGACTTGTGGTACAACATGCAACGTCAATACCAAAGTTTCTATTCACTGACATGGTATTTTAATACATTTTATTTCTAGGCTGCTATGATGTCTTTGTAATCAATGATGATCCTACGCTAACTTCGTAAATACACGACTGAGAATGGGATTTATGGTAGATTCTGTATTGGTTTAATTAATTTATATTATTTAATTTAAAATTAATTTTAGATTATATTAATCTTAAATACATTTTATAGGAGATAATTTAATATTTTTGAGATATTATATAATGTAATATTAATTTTAGATTATATAATTTATTATCAAATTTTTATACAGTAAATTAATTTTATATACTTTGATAATTATCATAAATTATTTTTTATTATTTTACTGGTATAGGTTGAGAAATAAAGGACATTTTTTTGCCCTAATGACATATCTAGCTTCATTATGACTCCTCAGGCTCAGACAGACCACATTGAAATAGGTCTGCCTGTTCCAGCAGTAATGTACCTAGTTTTAACAAGTCACATTCATAAATGTGTTGTGCGACACGCCCCAAGAACGCCCCCACATGATTGGCACATTACAAAGTGTCAAGTCTGGTGCATAATGCGCCAAAGGTGAGAAGCTCACCTAAATTGCTGATGTATTGCGCAACTAATGAACATGTTTAAATAACTGCATAAATTGGAAGGTCAGCTCAGCTGTCTGATGCAGCGGGAGATGCCCAGGGAGAAGCAATGGCAAGTTGCTTCAATAAGTTTCTATTGAAAAGATGAAGTATCCAGCGTACAACTCCCGCTATAGTAGAAAATGGTTCCAAAACTTTATTCAGTTCATTAAAAAATTTCACATTCTTTCTCCAAACATCGTATAAACCAACGCATTTCGGAAAATTTACTTAATAATCTTGCCATAATTAAGGAAACTTTCCCAAACGCGTTGGCTTATGCGATGTTTGGATAAACCATGTGAAATTTTTTAATGCACTGAATAAAGTTTTGGAACCATTTTGGAACCATTTTCTACTATACGGGCAGTTGTACGCTGGATACTTCATCTTTTCAATAGAAACTTATTGAAGCAACTTCTCACCTTTGGCGCATTTTATGCCAGAAAAGGGCGAAAAAGCCTTTCATATGTGTCGCCCTTAGTCTCATCCAGACTTAACTATATTACATTTGAAACAACTGCATGTCCCTGGTTCAAGATGTCTGCCTAATACACATTTCATAGACTTTTCTGCTGTATTACAGTGCTAATATAATAAATGCAATATCATACCCAAGTGTTGCCAAACCAAGGAATTTGTAAAGTTATTAGATCTGCCCTAAGCTAACAATAGATGAAATTAGTATCCTCCTTTCTTCAAGTTAAAATGATTGAGGCAGTACATCATATGAAGTTCTCCAATAGCTAATGCACTAAAAGACATTCATTGGATAACCATAGATGCAGCACCCAAATCGAAGCTCTTAAGAGTGTCCAACCTCTCTTTGAGTATGCTGGGGATTTATCAGACCTTAGCCAATCTGGAGGCCTGGCAGTGGACATGCATGCTTATCCCTATGCCTTCTCATACTCTCACTTATTTTTAGTGTTTCCATTGTAAAACTCCCACAACTTCTGATAATTAAATTTTTAACATGCAAACCAAATCCTTTTAAAAGTGAAGAAAATCAAGGCATACCTTTTAAGGAAAATACTCAGTTACCTCTAAAAGGATCACCTGATTTCTTCACCTTCTACTATTTTCTATCAACACTTACAACATTATACTAATAACCAAATTTTTTATCAGAGATTTTACAATTCCCTTCAATTTTACAAAAATAATTAAAATTTAAAATTTTTAAAAAATTAGATGATGGTCTGTTGTATGATTTTTTCCCCTGCCCCGAAATAAATGTTTTCACTTACCACGTAAAAAATGTGTAACCCATATTAATAATACAGAATTTGAAGGAAGGAAAAAGCGACCTATGGGGCAACAGGTGGGACAACGGCTTTTTTGTGCATTGGGACACATTGGGTTTGTGACGGGACTCATAGAGAATTTTTATAAAGGGGAAAACTATTTGCAGCATCTAAGCAGGCCCCTTTAAATCATGAGGCCCCAGTGCAGCTTAATCAGCAACAAACATATTTTTACCCTTGGACAACAAATACAAGTACTAGAGAAAGTAGCTATACAGTGAAAGGTTAATCTCAAAGAACAAATTGTAACTCCACCCAGCCCTTTCTGTAACCTAAAATTATTACATAAAGGTGATCTCACAGACACTGCCAATGTGCCCAGGCAATACCCAGAGAGTAATTCACTGTAATACATAGATACACTCCGGATGTGACTGATAAGTGTCACTGATGCCCCTGCGACCCTCATTCTCGGTCGCGGGCGCATCCGTGCCCCGCTGCCAAGCGGCGCCGCGACCCGCATGTTGGGTCGCGGGCGCGCTCATTCCTCTGCCTGTCCCTCCGTGGACTTACCAGGCCACGCTCCTGCTGCAGCTTCTGTCCCGCGGCATGCGCGGACCCACTCCCTAGGGAGCGCGCGCCGGCAGTGTTAAATTTAAAGGGCCAGAGCAACGGTAATTGACTATTGCCATTCGCTTCCCCTATTTAAGCCTGCCTCTTCCTGGCTATCCTGCCGGATCTTTAGTGCCCTATGCCTATTGAGAAAGCATTCCTGTAGCCTTGTTCTGATTACCGTGTACTGTACTGTTTGCCTCCGTCCCTTGACTACGAATCCAACGAAGTTTGATGGGGACCCTAAGGCCTGCAGGGGCTTTATCAACCAGTGCTCCCTCCACGTGGAACTTATGGCTGGTCAGTTCCCGTCGGAAAGGTCCAAGGTGGCCTTCGTGGTCAGTCTCCTCTCCGGTAAAGCCCTGGCCTGGGCAACTCCACTCTGGGACCGAGGCGATCCGGTCACAGCTGATCTTGTAACATTCCTACAGGAGTTCCGCAGTGTCTTCGAAGAGCCTGCCCACGCTTCATCTGCCGAGACCGCCTTAGTGAACCTGCAGCAAAGGAACTCCTCCATAGGTGACTACTCCGTGCAATTCCGCACACTAGGCTTGGAGCGATGCAGCATTGTGCGCCACGTTAAAGAAGGGCCTCTCCAGCCAGATCAAAGATGCTCTCTCCACCCGGGACCCTCCTTCTTCGTTAAGTGAGCTCATCCATCTGGCGAACCGGATTGATATCTGTCTCTCGGAGAGACGTGAATAGCTCCACCAAGAGCATGAACCGGCCCGAACACGTTGTCTACCTCGTCTTGCGCAGGTTTTTTCTATGGCCTACACTGCCTCCTTCCACCAGCCATGGAAAAGCCATGCAAGTGGATAGAGCCCATCTGACTCCGCAGGAACTAAACCGATGACGTAAGGATAACCTATGTTTCTACTGCGGTAGCCCTGAATATCTTCTCAGGGGTTGCCCGCTCCGTCCGCAACGTCCGGGAAACGAGCGCACCTAGGCTTCGTGGGAGAGGCGTCGCTAGGTGTGAGCAACCCCTCTCCTCGTTTGAACATATCCGTCCTGGCCGGTACCCACTTTCAAGCCTCAGCCTTCTTGAACTCTAGGGCGGCTGGAAATTTCTTGGACGCTGCCCTGGTGTCTCACCATAATCTCCCCGTGGTCCCCCTGGAGAAACCTCTGGCCATCTCTTCTGTAAGGGGGGAGATCCTCAGCGATCCAGTCCGCTACCGTACTGAGCCTTTGTTCCTTCAAGTGGGGGCAAATCATAAGGAGAGACTTACGTTTTACGTGTTACCCCGGTCTTCCTTGTCCATCCTTCTGGGTCTTCCATGGCTGCAGTGCCATGCTCCGGTGCTCAACTGGCAGACGGGCGAAGTCTTGCGTTGGGGGCTAGAATGTCGGTCTCGCTGTTTGGCGGCACCTTGCCAGGTGCTTACCGCTTCTCCAGTACCGTCTAAGCCTCTGGCGGGCCTTCCCGCGCCGTATCAAGAGTATGTTGACGTCTTCTCTGAGAAGCAAGCGGAGACCTTGCCACCACATCACCCCTATGACTGCCCTATTGAAACCCTTTTGCCGGAACATCTTTCCCCCACGGGGGAGGGTTTACCCTCTGTCCGTGCCCGAGACCTTGGCTATGTCCGCCTAAATCAAGGAGAATCTCCAGAAGGGTGTATTCGTAAGCCCTCCTCTCCGGCTGGTGTCGGGTTCTTTTTCGTAATGAAGAAGGATGGATCCCTACGTTCATGTATCGAATACCGCGGTCTCAACAAGATCACGATAAAGAATCGATACCCCTTGCCGTTGATTACCGAGCTTTTTGTCCGGCTCCCTGAGCCAAGATTTTCTCCAAACTGGACCTACGAGGAGCCTACAACCTTATTCGGATTCGTGAAGGAGACAAATGGAAGACGACTTTCAATGCTCAATATGGGCACCTCGAGTACCTGGTCATGCCCTTCGGCCTGTAGTATTCCAGGAGTTTGTCAACGACATCTTCAGAGACCTCCTGTACACCTGTGTGGTCGTCTATCTGGATGACATCTTTCCACCTGATCCAGAATCCCACCAGGCCCATGTGCGACAAGTTCTCAGGCGTTTACGTGCTAGCTGTCTGTATGCCAAGCTCAAGAAGTGCCTCTTTCACAAGACAAGTCTCCCCTTTCTCGGTTACATTATTTCGGACCAGGGTCTGCAGATGGATCCCATGAAACTGTCTGCCATCTTACAGTGGCCACGACCCGTGGGCCTCCGTGCCATACAGAGATTTCTGGGCTTCGCCAATTTCTATAGTCAGTTCATACCAAATTTATCCTCGCTGGTGTCGCCTATAGTGGCGTTAACCAAGAAGAATAGTAATCCCAAGCTGTGGCCACCAGCGGCAGAAGAAGCCTTTTCTAAATTAAAGTCTGCTTTCGCTTCTGCATCTGGACTCTCCCGGCCAGACACAGAGAAACCATTTTTTCTAGAGGTCGACGCCTCCTCAGTGGGGGCCGGGGCTGTGCTCACCCAAAAAGGGCCCAAAGGCAAGACCCTCACATGCGGGTTTTTCTCTAAAACCTTTTCTGCCTCGGAGAAAACTACTCCATGGCGACCGGGAATTACTGGCCATCAAGCTGGCCCTGGAGGAATGGCGCTATTTCTTGCAGGGTGCTCGTCACTCGGTTAACATCTACACTGACCACAAGAACCTCCTATATCTTCAAACAGCCCAACGTCTTAATCCGCGCCAAGCCCACTGGTCTCTCTTCTTTTACCAGTTTGATTTTCTGATCCATTTCCGCCCGGCGGAGAAGAATATCTAGGCCGACGCCCTCTCCCGTGCCTCTGACGTGATTGGGGACGAATCCGCTCCACGACACATCATTCCCCCAGAACGGCTGATCTCTGCTGCGCACGTTGACCTACAACGAATTCCTCCCGGCAAGACTTACGTACGCTCGGCTCTACGGAAGAGGATACTGTCTTGGGGTCACTGCTCTCGTGTGGCTGGGCACCCAGGGGTGCAGAAATCTTGCTCACTTTATCTCCCATTTTTATTAGTGGCCTGGCCCGAGATGTTCGAGAGTTTGTGGAATCTTGCACTTCCTTTGCCCGTAACAAGTTGCCTCGTCTCAAGCCGGCAGGTCTGCTTCAGCCACTGCCGATTCCCAGTTGTCCCGGGACCCACGTGGCTATGGACTTTATTACTGACCTCCCGCCTTCCTCTAGGAATAACGTTATCTGGGTGGTCACGGACCGGTTATCCAAAATGTCTCACTTTGTTCCTCTGCCAGGTCTACCCTCTGCTCCTCGCCTTGTCGGTCAATTTTTTCAACACATCTTCCGACTACATGGGCTTCCTCAGCACATTGTTTCTGATCGGGGAGTCCAATTTATTTCACGGTTCTGGCGCTCCCTCTGTGGCCAACTCCAAGTGAAACTGGACTTCTCTTCGGCCTACCATCCTCAGTCTAACGGGCAAGTGGAGAGGGTTAATCAGACTCTGGGCTGCAATCTGCGACTCTTCGTCTCCGCATGTCAGGATGATTGGTCTAACCTGCTACCTTGGGCTGAGTTTTCCTACAATTCCTTAGACTCAGAATCTGCCGGTGCCGCTCCCTTCTTCAATGTCTATGGATGACATCTGCGCCCACCTCCCCCCTCCCCGTGCCCTCTGAGGTTCCAGCGGTGGATGAGTTGGTCCGCGACCTAACAGCAACCTGGAATCAGACACGCCAGTCTCTACTCCAGGCTTCCGCTCAACTAAGAAAAAAAGCTGACAAAAAAGCGAAGACCTTCTCCCATCTTCTCTCCTGGTGACAAGGTTTTGGTTGTCGGCGAAGTATATCCGCCTCAAGACCCCCGGGCTATAAGCTTGGTCCCCGGTTTTGGGCCCGTTCGAGGGGCTGAAGTGCATAAACCCAGTCGCATACAAGCTCCGCCTTCCACCCACTAAGCGGGTCCCGAACGCCTTCCATGTCTCTCTTCTGACGCCGTTCCTCTTGGAATGTTGCTCCTCCCACTCCTGAGGCTGACACCACCAATGTCTTTACTATAAAGGAGATTCTGGATATGAAAACGGTCAGAGCGAAGCGCCTTTTTCTCATTGACTGGAAGGGGTCGGGCCCGAAGAAAGGTACTGGAAACCAGAAGACAATATTCTGGACCATAATGTCATCCGGAGATTCCTTCAGGCCAGAAAGAGGGGGAGGCCAAAGGGGGGGGGGTACTGTCACGGATACCCCTGCGACCCTCATCCCGGGTGCAACCGTGCCCCGCTGCCGAGCGGCGCCGTGACCCGCATTTCGGGTCGCGGGTGCGCTCATTCCTCTGCCTGTCCCCCCGTAGACTTACCCGGCCACGCTCCTGCTGCAGCTTATGTCGCGCGGGAGCGGGGCCGCGTGCGCATCGGCAGTGTTGAATTTAAAGGGCCAGCGCACGGGTATTTGGCTATTGTCGGTCACTGCCCCTATTTAAGCCTGTCTCTTCCTGGCTACCCTGCCGGATCTTTAGTGCCCTTTGCCTATTGAGAAAGCGTACCTGTAGCCTTGTTCTGATTACCGTGTACCGTACCGTTTGCCTCCGTCCCTCGACTACGAATCTTGCCGCCTGCCCTGACCTTCCTGCCTGTCCACAACCACGAACCATTGCCGCCTGTCCTGACCTTCTGCCTGTCCCCGACTATGAGCCTGCCTTCCGATTTTGTACCACGCTATGTCTCGGCTGCCTCCGCAAGCAAGTCACGTCAGGGGTAGCGACCTGGTAGACTCCCGCCGCAGCAAGTCCATCCCGCTTTGCGGCGGGCTCTGGTGAAAACCGGGACCTACTGTTTTGCCAAGTTTTTCTATACAGGTTCTAGGTACAGCTTTAAAGTAGGACAATCAGTCAAGGTACAAAGCAATTATATTTAAAATAGTAAACAATCAATAATGATCAAAAATAACATATAAGTAAGAATAAACTGGTTACAGAAAATAGTGTGACATTGGGGACAGTTTTGCTAAATAACGTATTTTACAAAGATTAAATATTACTTCACCTTAGAGTTTGTAACATCACCTGTTCTTATGACTTCAACCAGAGAGGCCTTTTGGCGAGAACAGGTAACTCCAGGGACCATCACCAATGCTAAGCATCCTCAACAATGGGAACAAGAGCCTCTAAATCACCAATGCTTCTCTGGTTTTTAAATAAGTCTTAAACAAAAAAAAAACAGGCAGACACAACCTATGTATTGTGTCCCACTTAGAATGCAAGTTCTTTTGTATTACCTCATCTTTATCATGGAGGGGCCAGCTCCCTGAGACTATGATAAGAAAATACAGAATCACTCAAAACCAGACGATGCAGCCCCCCTTAGGTCGTAAATTAACTGAAGTCTGTAGGCTTGAGAGGTATACAGTGGTTTTGCAAGCCTGTGTGATTATAACTTGTGATACAACACTGGAAATTATAATTAGTTTAATATACAAGAAATGGAAATTATGATATCAAAGAGTCACATATTTCACTGGCATTACACCTACTTAGATTCCGCTCCCTGGCGTGGCTTACGCCATCGCTTGCGGTGGTCCAGAGGATCCACTACCTCCAACCGTGACAGTAAGATTAGAGAAAACTCTATCTGATTGTAAGGCTATGTCTACATGGCAATGTTAAAATGGCATGCAACAGTATTTTAACATTGTTGTACTGTGGTTTTTGGAGCGGGTTTGCAGCAAAAACTGCAGTCGGTTTCGGATTTCGATCATCCCCGTACACAGAACTGTACTAGAATCCGACGTAATAGAGCAGATTATAGGATATGTTCTATAAACGAGCGGTTTAAAAATCCAGCAATAGAAAATCCTTGCTGTGTAGATTACAGCTCGGATTTTCTAACATGGTCTATGAGCACTGGTTACAGTGGGATTTTTGCGGATTCTAAATACTGAATCCGCTTCAATCTCTGACCAAAAACCAGTGCTGTGTGGACATGTCCTTTTTAGTGTCCTGCTCAAATCTGATTTTGACACTCTACAAAGAGAATATCTTTGTACCCATGACTGCCAGTCAGCATCACTATGAAGATAAAGGCTGTCTCTCGAAAACAACTGTCAGGGTATACTATTTGTGCTTTTTTTGCTCTTTTTACTCCAAAATAAAATCTAACCCCAGACTGGTGCATGGATAATCTACAACATGCAAAAACAAGAACATATATTCCCTTTTTAATGCAAATTGTTTTTATTGGTCCTAGAATGGCAAGATGAATATGCAAATATTTTATGTGGTCATGAAGGCCGAAAATGGCCTGAATAAAAGAATGAGTGTAGTCTTTTAGATTTTCAGAATTCTAGCTATTTACCCTTGATTACAGTTGATTCACGTTATGTTTTGTTGTCATATCTAATTGTTTCTTGACTGACACTAGTTCAATTCAAATAATAGTAGAAAACCATGGCACACCAATTCTGGTATTATACAAATAATGGAGTATTTTATTATTTGTATTATACCAGAATTGGTGTGCCATGGTTTTCAACTACTATTTGTAAACTAGTCAATTTTTGACCTTACCACTGAGCACCCACCACCTAGGTGTGCGTTACCCTTTATCTTACTAGTTCAGTTCACACCACTGTCATCACTCCCTGACATTTTAGAGACCCAATGAGAGCCTTTCAAATTCTATTCAAATTAACACCAGACTCAAAACGTTATTGTTGAAATGTCCTCGATTAATTCTGACTCTGGACCCCCCTAATCTTATTTTATGGAAACAAACAATGCAGTAGTCAGAGAAGAGTTTATATTGATTGCCTTACTAAAATGCAAAACAAATTTGTATCTGATTTGCGCACAGTACTCTGTACATTTCTGCTTTAGATATAACCCACAAAAGGTTGAAGGCCTTATCCACATTGGAGAAATGAACATGCAAACACCAGCAATTAAATTATATTTTAAACAAACCATCTGCAAAATTTCTTTTGAAACTGAAGACAACAATTGTTTGTTCTTAGAAACAAGGGGCAACATGTATGAACAAAGGCTGCGCCAATTTTCTGGTGTGCTTTGAGCCAAAACAACCTGTTGTAGTCCTGTTCAATAAATGTATGACCAGTCGTATGCCAAAACCTGGTGCATTATGTGCCAAACACGACAATTTTGCATGCAACAAAGATTTGCGGAAAAGATATGTATCAAAGACATGCGCCAAAGATATGTTATTCTATGCAAAGCATATCCCACACAAGATTTATGAACCCCCATACGACAGGTTTATACATACTATTGCATTCTACACTCCTCTATATAGATTTATATGTCAACGCCAAGTTTCATACATGTTACCTAAGGTCTCTAATGATTTTTCTAATGAGAAAAGTATGGCCTACACCTGCATTCATTCACTCATTTCAATTCAAGTGATGTCAAATTCACACTTCAGTTCTTGAAATATTATACATAGCTGATTTGAAGTTCAGATCTCCAAAAACTAAAGTTGTGGTCTTTCTCTAGAATGCTGAAACTTTTAGGTCGACATGTATGAACTAAGCACAGACCCGCCAGTTCTAAATATCTTTAGAACAGTGTAGAATTTGCCAGTAATTAAGAAACCTAACATACTGCGGTTCATACATTTGGTGCATCGTAGGTGGATTGCACGGTAATCCTGGCGCAAAGCCTATCTGTGTCGCATAGTAAACACAATGGTTGGTGAGCCAGAAAAGACTCCACAGAATTCCTCACAGCTAGGGCCATGCTTACTGATGTTCATTAGAAAACTATGTTAAATAAAATAATTTACCAATAATTAAAAATTGATATAATATTAAATTTATATCTAATTATATAATAAAAATGTATTTACAATTAAAAAATTTACACAAATATTAAATTATATACTGTATTATAAATTCTGTTACTATAGTACTATCAGTGATTACAGATTACACATTACAGCAGGTTATAAATAAGAGAAAAACCATTGAATAGAAACTAAAGTAGTGATCTTGCTTGGTGTGCCGGCTATTGCCATATGTAGGATAAAGGCTGAGAGCAGCAAAATTTAATTTCCACCCTGATCACCATCTGATTAAAATTTTTTTAATTTAATGTAGTGAAAACAAAAAAATAAGACAAACTAACATAATTAATTTATCATCAGAAAATCAACTCAATTAATTTCACCAGTCTCTATAGAGAAGACAAGTAACAGAATACAAATGTTACAGTTCTTAACTATAATTGACAGTAAAAGCTACTTATCTCTTGCAATATTCTAATCACAAACTGAAATTGACACAGGGAGAGCATTGTGACGTAGTAGAAAGAGAAAAATTTAACAGCATGATTGACGTTTGGGAAATTCTGTTCTCCTCTAAAGAGTTTAAAGCTGTTCATTGAGTTGGTTTTCTAATGTAAAATTTATTATAGTAATAATAAAATTTTGTTAGGATTTATATATTTTTCATTTTTTATAATTAAAAATTATCAAAATACTTTGTACGTATAAGTACATTTATATTGCACATTAATTTTCATTCATCAAAATGTAGGTCCGTGGGTCGGCCTTTATTCTACATGTGACAATAGGCGGCACCCCACAGGTCTTGCTTGGACTTCAGGTGCGCCAAGCAAGATCACTATTATAGTTTCTATTCACTGACATGCTATTCTAATGGCTTTTCTTTTATTTCTAGCCACTGTGATATGTTCCACATTCATAAATATGTCTAATCCTACAAATCTGGAATGACAGGCCAATCCCCCCCCCTCCCATGCCCTTGCATCTTTGGCACATTAAAAAGTGTCAGGTCTGGCGCAGCATGCACCAAACTTGTATATACTCCAAAAGGAAACAATACCGGGCACCAAGTTGTTAAATCTATATCCTCTATGAGAATTCAGTACTCAAGGGTGACAACTACACCAATAACTTTTAAACCTTCATTCACTGAACTCCTTTGGTGGTGCTCAGCCATATAAAAAAGCAGAAAATGTCCAATATAGGATAGAAGAAGTAAGCGGTATTCACCAATTCAGAGCTTTCAAGACTTTATTCCAAAATTATATTAAGCGCCATAAAACGGGCCGGGCGGGTAGTATGAGAAAGCCAACGATCGTTTCACGCGACTACGCACTTCCTCTGGGCACCAAACTTGGCCATATGATGCACCACTCTCTTTTGGTGCATTTCATGCCAGAACGCTGAAAATTACTCGTTGATACATGTCCCCTTTAGAGTTCAGTGAGCCACATATCAATAGATTCAGTGGAGTTTGATTTTGTCAAATAGCTACACCCTATCAAAACCTACCAGAACTTCAAAGACTGCAGTCTTTTCTGCATGTTTTCCCACCCTCCAGTTTTTCCCACACAGGGTTTTTTTGCAGATTGGGGGCATTCATGGAGCAGGACTAAAAGCTTATAAAACCTGGAGACAAAAGGTTGGCAAGTATGCCTTTCGGTCATCTTTGGCCATTTTGAAGATACAGATCAGGTGCTAAGCCTACTATTTATTTATTGGTTAGTATCCAACTAGAATTGTCTCTGACCAGAGACATCCCTAATTTTGTGGAGGTTAGGCAGGTGGCTACTTCTGGAAAGCGTAGTTTGCTACATCCCAGTCTACACAAATAGGTCCTTTCTCCAACAGCAAAATGAGAAGGGCTCAATGGGTGTGAAATTTGCACACAACAACTGTTGCTTTCTCATAATCCAAGAATGTTGATTGCCTCACAGACCTCAAGCCTTATTACAGCCACATTTCGAAATCCTGTGAGTAGGAGTGTTCCCCCAAATTTTATAGATTGCTCTCTCTTCGATCACTCTGGTGATGAACACATATTTCTCTACCATTATTCCATTGATTCCATAGAACTGCAGGAATGCTTAGGCAGTACCCTAATTTGTGAAATACATCTATACTTGGTGTGGAACCCCCATAGAATGAAACAGGGAAAGCTGTGGCTGTGGCCACAGCAGAAAGCTACAAGATCATATTTTCCCAAATGATAAAAATCTTTTAAGGCAGAAGGAGTCTCTTAAAAGAGTTGTCCCATCTCACACATTGATGATATATTCATAGAATATGCTATCAATCACCTGTGGGATACAGAACTATCTTGAGAACAGACCCATTGAGAATGGAGAGGTGGTTGGACCTTGACTTCAGTGGGAGCTCCGAGAACAGTCAAGTGCGCTCAGAGGTGGGATCTACACCTACCACACATTGATGGCACTTCCTATCGATATGCAATCAATGAGTGAGATAGGAATACACCTTAATTCTGTGTTTACATATTTCCAGATTTTACCAAAACCTTCATTCTCAAAATTATAATCCCCCAAGGGCTACATGTAGTTGACTTTCTCAAATCTTTTATTGTCAATGATATATGGATGCTGCTTTGCTATTAGAAGGGTGAAGAAACTGAATTGGCTATTATATTATTATATTGGCCCAATATTATTAAAAAGTTTATGCACATTCTTTTACCCCTCACACACACATTAAAAAGTTTTACAACTCATATATGGGTATTGCCCAAATTCCACCTGTATTATGTGTAACATACATTCTTATTCCACAATAAAACTTAGGCACACTTAGTACTAAGAATTATCACCCAGTCTCTTTAATCTCTTTACACAGGGGTGTAACTATAAATGGCAGTGCCCAATAGCAAACTTTTAAATGGCGCCCCCCTCGGTCAATTAAAAAAAAAAAAAAAAAAACCTTATCATATAGTGTACACTAGACACATCCCACACACACCACTCACACGCCAAACACATCCCGCACACGCCACTCACACGCCAGACACATCCCAAACACGCCACTCACATGCCAATCACATCCCGCACACGCCAGTTACAACCCGCACATGCCACACACACGCCAGACAAATCCCGCACATGCCACACACATCCCGCACATGCCACTCACATGCCACACACATCCTGCACACACCAGTAAAACGCCACACACATCCCGCACACGCCGGTCACACGCTACACACATCCCGCACATGCCGGTCACACGCTACACACATCCCACAAAACATAGTAACACGCTACACACATCCACAACACGCCAGTCACACGCTACACACATCCCGTACACTCCAGTCACAGCTACACTCATCCCGCAAATGCCAGACACACGCTACACACATCCCGCACATGCCAGTCACTCGCTGATGGTGGACAGCAATTCTTTGTTTACACAATAGATTTTACTTTAAGTTTTTATTGTGGGAACATCACCCTCTTCACCCTTCACTGAATACTGGTCACTTATGTACATATTACATGCACACATCACAGACACCAAGACACACATATATACATACACACATTACACACACACACATCTATACATACAGTCACAACCCTATACACACATTACACACACACACATCTATACATACAGTCACAACCCTATACACACATTACACACACACATCTATACATACAGTCACACACACTTACTTGTTTGCAGTGCAGCCTTCAGTTAGTCCAAAAGTCTCGGGAAGACACGTTGGAGGGGCAGCTTCCAGTCATGAGCTGCTCCCAGCCGGCAGTGCAGACACCGCCCCTTCACTATCCGTCCTGACTGTGCACACAGCAACTGGAGGTAGTGTGAGCACGGAGGAGAGGGGAAGAGGGGCTGCTGAGGGAGCAGCTCTTTTAAGCTACATTTTTGTGAGGTGACCGGGCTGCTTCCTAGCAATATTATCTATATTATGATAGGGCCCTGCAGGAAGTTTATCTGTTGCCCGCCGGGCCCCCTAGGAAGTGCGGCCCCGAAGTTCCGCAACTGATAAAAAGGTATGCTCCTCCTGACCCTGCTCCACTCTGCTAACAGCGGGCAGCGTTGCCTTTGAACGCTCAGGCCGGAGGGCCCGGGTGTTCAAAGGCAGTATGCGCCGGGCCTCGCAGCTCCGTGTCCGCCGGCAGTGAACCAGTATGTTCGTTGCCGGCGGGCGCAGGATCTGAACTACTGGGGTAGCAGACGTGGTAGCAACTGACTCGGGGTGGGGGGCCCTCAGAGCCCGGGCCCTGTGGCAGCTGTTGCGCGTGCTACCCCTGCTCTTAAGGTTTTTACTTCCATAATAGCACAATAGATAAACATATCTTTATCAGTATTAATAAACAGAAAGGGTGGGTTTATTTCCACCCGTCCAAGCCCCAAATTTGATACAATATTGACATAGTCTAGGCAGGAAAAATAGAGACACTTCCTATGATAATTCTGGCAGTATATAATGAAAAAAAGTTTTAGATGTTTTTGTGACCATTCTTGTTTGATGTCCTAAAGAAGTTTGGTGTTTCTTGCTTTCTGATTCCCACAGTCTGTTCACCACTATTACATATAGCAAGAGATATAAAACAAGGGTGCCCACTATCACCAACCCTTTCTGCTTTTGGCATGGAATCTTTAGCTGGTAGATTCAACAAGATGTCCAGCGTTTCCAATACATAAAATCCTCATTTAATACAAAGCAGAAAAGAACCAAAAAGCAGGATACAATCTGACGCTTTTCTGGGCGCAATCGAAAGGCCCCTAGGTCATACCCCTGTTGCCCCGAAAATAAGAGCTTATATAAATTTTTGCTCCTAAGGACAAGCTAAGACTTATTTTTAGGGGATGTCTTATTTTTTAAGAACAAGAATTCACATTTATTGTTGAACAAATTATCAACATGTTTAATATACTGTAGTGATTTCATCACAAACATCATCATAAGCAGCCAAACTCTGAATTGCATAAAAAAATGCATTATGTCTTATTTTCAGGGGTGTCTTATTTTCGGGGAAACAAGGTAGTATAATTAAAACAGCAGAAAACACACGACTTAAATAGCTCATTCCACAAAAAATGAACTGAGACTATCCATAAAAACCCAAATAGGAATCCTTTATTCACATATCTCAGAGATATGTGTCATGGGGGCTGGCGCGGGTGCCGTCGCCCTCCGCGGCCGCCCCCTGCTGCCTGGGCTCCGGCGCCTGTTCACTTACCCTTCCATGCTCCTGTGCTCTCTGCTCCTGTCGGTCCCAGCTGCTGCGCGAGTACCCGCTGCTTAGGACGCGCGCGCGACGGCTGGTCTGGATTTAAAGGGCCAGCGCGCCGGTAATTTGTCAATTGCCGGCCGCTGGTCCTATATATGGTATACGCCCCCTGCACTCTCTGCCAGATTGTTGCTGTGCGTTTCGTGTGTTTTGGGAGTTTTGGAGTTTCGTATTAATTACCCGTGTACCAGTCCGTTCCGCTACGTTTCCTGACCTTGCCTGTTTGCCGCCCGTCCTGACCGCCTGCCCGTCTCTGACCGCGAACCTCTGCCGTCCGTCCTGACCTCCTGCCTGTCCCCATCTATGTCTCCGAATTACGATTCTGTAGCACGCACTATCCCGGCCGCCATTGCAAGCAAGTCACGTCAGGGGTAGCGACCTGGTAGCCTCACGCCGCAGCAAGTCCACCCCGCTTTGAGGTGGGCTCTGGTGAATACAGAGGGCTAATTAGACTCCGCTGCCTGGCATGGCTTAACTATCATCGCTTGTGGTGGTCCAGCGAATCCACCAATTCCTTACAATATGATGTTTCTGCTGAACTGAGCTTTTCTCAAGCAGCCTTAAGCAAGTTTTGCAATTTACCATATTAAATACTCATAAAACAATTAAAGTGCACCAATTATCATTTAAGTATTCAAATTAGTGATATCTCATCAGTAAATTATAAAAATGTACTGTGCATGGTGAATAGATGTGAAAATCAACAACATAACAATGTGTTACCTTGTATTTGGAGAAAACTAGTAGCGCCCGCATCATAGTAAATGCAATGGTGGGACAATGCAGAAATGCCCCAAGTACCTGAATGTGCTTGTCTGACACATTTCTTCTGATTCTCTCTTTTAATGTTCATGTAGTGCACCCCACCTATTGTTTATGGCATGCAGTGCACAAAATAAATTACATGATGAGTGTTGTTATTTATTAATAAGCTGTTTAATAGCATGTAGTGAATTATTGCTGTAAAAGGGGAATGAAGATGACTGTGGAATAAAGTAGCAGCATATACACCTGCTATGTCCACTCCTATAGCAACCAAAATGTTGTAACGAAGAAGAAGGTGTAGTTATGGATGGTACAAAAAGACTGGGGAATAAACACTGTCTGAGAGAAGAGGATTTTTCAGAAACACAACGGAAACCTGCTGCAAAGGCATCTGACAAGGAAGGATCTAAGGTAAATATAGGCAAATATTTCTTAATAATACCTGCAACCACAGCAAACTCAGAACTGTACGTTTCTACAAAAGTAACTGGACATTTGGAGCATATTTTATTCCTTATTTTATTTTCTGAGCCTCATATCTATTGACCCCAATCAAGTGACAAAGAAATTTTGGTAGCTGTTTTTAAACAGCTAACTACATTTTAACCTGGAAGAAATATTACTACTCTCTATCAAAAATCTTTAACAGTAGAACAGTTACAGGGGGTATATTTTTTGTAACTTTACCAGAATGACATGATTGAGTGTGCAGGATTGTGTTCCTTACAGTACTCTTACGGAAGGTATGTGTATTAACATGGTTATACTGGCCAACTTAAATAAGGTAAAAAAAAAATCAATAGTATACCAATTTTATTTTGGAATAAACTTTAAATGCCAACCATTGTTATTTAGATGGCAGAATATGTCCGGTATGGCCACTACATTTTCATACAATACCATGAGGAAGTCATCTATGTAGTGACCATACCAGCAAAGTTCATACAAAAAATATTGGAGTCATTAAATAAATGAAAATGCTTTATATAAGCCATATAGATATTAGCTATGGATGGCAAAAATATCATCTATGGGAGCTACTGTTATTTGCAATAAAATTTATTTTCAAATATGAAGAACAACATTATAATCAAGGTATAAAATAAAGGTATCCAAAAACCACTTTAGTGCCCTAATAGCAAGGTTATGAGGAATTACTGTATTTAATGATTGATCTGCAGTAATCCATGTAAAACATTGGCTTCATCTGGATTTTCCAAAAGCCTTTAATACATCTCTGGTATCACCCAGAAACCTTGCTATTAATTAAGTGAGTGGTTGCAAAAAAAAAAAAACCATCAAGCCAGGCTGACATATTTTCATTAATGGAACCAATCCCTTCCACAATTGCCCATGGCCTGGTGTATATGTCTTGCTTTCCTGAAGAGATGACACCAGATGCACTGTGAAAAGAATGCACGCTTGCAGAGACAGGCCGGAGAGACAGACAGGCTTTGGAAAGGAGGGTGCATATTGTGCAGCTCAGACTCTGCTTTGAACCTTCATTGAAATGGTATTTGTTTACCACTTTTTGGCCAGCACACCTCGCACCTGAGGTGAAATTGTACTTTTTATTTTGGGTGTCCCAGTTTTTTTACAATAGCCACGCTGTAAGCCAATTTTGATACAGAAATTTTCTAGTAACTTTTCCTGTTTGTCATTGCTGCAAAAAACGCAATTTCTCATCTGTATAACTTTTAAATAGCTGTATTGCACTTTGGTGCACCCCAGTTTTTTTCAAATAGCCACGTTGTACGCAATTTTGATAAAGAAATTTTCTAGTAACTGTTCTTGTGTGTCAATGCTGTAAAAAACGCAATTTCTCATCCTTGTAACTTTTAAATAGCTGTATTGCACGTGGTGCGGCCCAGTTATTTTCGAAGAGACACCTTGTACTTAAATTTGGATATAGAAATTGTGTAGTAGTAGCTGTTGGTGTATTTCATTGGTGCAAAAACCACCTTTTGTTATCCATATAACTTTTAAATAGCTGTATTGCACGTGGTGCGGCCCAGTTATTTTCGAAGAGACACCTTGTACTTAAATTTGGATACAGAAATTTTGTAGTAACTGTTGGTGTATTTCATTGATGCAAAAACCGCCTTTTGTTATCCGTATAACTTTTAAACAGTTGTACTGCACGTGTTGCAGCCCATTTTTTTGCAAATAGCCACTTTGTACTTAAATTTGGATACATAAATTTTGTAGTTACTGTTGGTGTATTTCATTGATGCAATAAATACCTTTTGTTATCCGTATAACTTCTAAATAGCTGTATTGCACATGGTGCGGCCATTTTTTTTGCAAAGAGCCATCTTGTACTTAAATTTAGATACAGAAATTTTGTAGTAACTGTTGGTGTATTTCATTGGTGCAAAAAACACCTTTTGTTATCCGTATAACTTTTAAATAGCTGTATTGCACGTGGTGCGGCCCATTTTTTTGCAAAGAGCCACCTTGTACTTAAATTTGGATACAGAAATTTTGTAGTAACTGTTGGTGTATTTCATTGGTGCAAAAACCACCTTTTGTTATCCATATAACTTTTAAATAGCTGTATTGCACGTGCTGCGGCCCCATTTTTTTCCAAATAGCCATGTTGTATGCCAATTTTGATAGAAACATTTTCTAGTAACTGTTTTTGTTTGTCATTGCTGCAAAAAACGCAATTTCTCATCCGTGTAACTTTTGAATAGTTTTATTGCGCTCGGTGAATCTCAGTTTGGCGCAGATAGCGCACTTGTATGATAGTTTGTTGAAAACTATCAATTCCTAATCCTACTGGGTAGTTGTACATCCCTGGGATTGAAGGAAGAACACTGTTGATTTGAAAACTGTCAATTCCTAGTCCTACTGGGCAGTTGTAAATCCCTGGGACTGAAGGAAGAACACTGTTGATTTGGTTTTACGGTTCTTCCACCAGACCGCATTTCACAGGTATTCCATAGAAACAATTCTGTTTCTAATCCTAGTTGGCTGTTGGAAATTAGAAGGATTTGAAAATAGCTGTGATTTGCCGTCTTTCATTAAGAGACTGTCAAAAACTCTTCTATACCTTTGTAAATTTTTATTCTTTCTGAACATGGAGCGAAATGCAGGTGGTAAGCGAGCAAAGAAGGGTGTAGGACATGGAGGTAGAGGTGCGAGAGAAGGTGCTCCTTCCAGTGCTGGTCACAACACGCAAGCCAGCAGATTTTCGGTTGCAGGACCGTCAGGCCTGTTATCGCTGGGTCGGTCAAGGACAGGGATAGTCAATGTCCAGTTCAACTAAAATGGTGGTTCAAAGACTCCTTTTTCCGGCACTTTTTTAATATGGGGGTCATTCAGGTTTTTGGGTCATGCTGTGGTACAGGACAGGTATAGTCAATGTCCATTTCAACTAAAATGGTGGTTCAAAGACTCCTTTTTCCGGCACTTTTTAATCTGTGGATCAGACAGGTTTTCGGGTCATGCTGCGGTCCAGGACAGGCATAGTCAATGTCCAGTTCAACTAAAATGGTGGTTCAAAGACTCCTTTTTCTGGCACTTTTTAATCTGTGGGTCATGCAGGTTTTCGGGTCATGCTGTGGTACAGGACAGGTATAGTCAATGTCCAGTTCAATTAAAATGGTGGTTCAAAGACTCCTTTCTCCGGCACTTTTTAATCTGTGGGTCATGCAGGTTTGAGGGTCCTGCTGCGGTCCAGGACAGGTATAGTCAATGTCCAGTTCAACTAAAATGGTGGTTCAAAGACTCCTTTTTCCGGCACTTTTTGATACTGTGGTCAGAACAGTTTAAGGGTCATGCTGCGGTCCAGGACAGGCATAGTCAATGTCCAGTTCAACTAAAATGGTGGTTTAAAAACCTCTTTTTTCCGGCACTTTTTAATCTGTGGGTCAGACTGGTTTAAGCGTCATGCTGCGTTCCAGGACAGGGATAGTCAACGTCCATTTCAAGTAAAATGGTGGTTCAAATAATACTGCCTTCTGGCACTTTTTAATTTGTGGGTCATGCAGGTTTAAGGGTCATGCTATGGTACAAGACAGGGATAGTGAATAGTCTGTAAGTTTTTTTCTGTGACTCTTGTTGTCTAATTGTCTTGCCTAAGATGTAGCACGTATCCAGTTCACTGTTGTGGATGTTAATTCCAGCTTCTCCACCCCTGTTTGGGTGTAAAAATGAAGTTGTTGTTACTCTCCCATAGACTTTAATGGTCATCGGCGATAATCTGTTATCGACTATCGGATATCGTCATGATAATTTCCGATATCGACTATCGAATCGATAACGATAGTTGACACAATCGCTCATCACCAGTCATAAGCTTACCATCTTACATATGGGACACCTCAGATCTTTTAAAAAGGCTAGAAGGCATCATAATAGGCTCATCAGTCCTTCTGGCAGCAACATTCCACATGAATATGGAATTGCTGCTATGTATTTTTTCCTTGGAACAAGGGGCATACAATAACAACAACATAATGCCCTAGTGATCAGGCTAATGGAGTATGTACATAAACAGAACTATTTATGTTTGATCACCAGACCTTCCACCAGCTCAGGGGCACAGCTATAGGGAGCCTTTGTGCTCCCACATACACTAAATTTCAAAAGTTTGCAGTCACCCAGACAATTTTGTTTTTTCCCTGAAAACTCATACTTTTATTTATCAAATGAGTTGCAAAATGAATAGAAATATAGTCCAGACATTGACAAGCTTAGAAATAATGATTTTTATTTGAAATAAAAATTTTCTACTTCAAACTTTGCTTTCGTCAAAGAATGCTCCCTTTGCAGCAATTACAGCATTACAGACTAGCTGTTCATTTGCTGAGGTAATCTGGAGAAATTCCACCCCATGCTTCCAGAAGCCCCTCCCACAAGTTGGATTTGCTTGATGGGCACTTTCTGCGTACCATACGGTCAAGCTGCTCCCACAACAGCTCATTGGGGTTGAGATCTGGTGACTGCGCTGGCCACTCCATTACAGATAGAATACCAGCTGCCTGCTTCTTCCCTAAATAGTTCTTGCATAATTTGGAGGTGAATCTGGAGGTGTGCTTTGCGTCATTGTCCTGTTGCAGGAAGAAATTGGTTCCAATCAAGCGCTGTCCACAGGGTATGGCATGGCATTGCAAAATCCCTTTTACCTTGTACAAATCTCCCACTTTACCAGCACCAAAGCAACCCCAGCCCATCACATTACCTTCACCATGCTTGACAAATGGCGTCAGGTGCTCTTCCAGCATCTTTTCAGTTGTTCTGCGTCTCACAAATGTTCTTCTGTGTGATCCAAACACCTCAAACTTCGATTTGTCTGTCCATAACACTTTTTTCCAATCTTCTTCTGTCCAATGTCTGTGTTCTTTAGCCCATATTAATCTTTTCCTTTAATTAGCCAGTCTCAGATATGGCTTTTTCTTTGCTTCTCTGCCCTGAAGGCCAGAATCCCGGAGTCGCCTCTTCACTGTAGACGTTGACACTGGCGTTTTGCAGGTACTATTACTGAAGCTGCCAGTTGAGGGCCTGCGAGGCATCGATTTCTTAAACTAGAGACTCTAATGTACTTGTTTTGTTGCTCAGTTGTGCAGCAGGGCCTCCCACTTCACTTTCCACTCTGTTTATAGCCTGTTTGTGCTCTCCTCTGAAGGAAGTAGTACACACCGTTGTAGGAAATCTTCAGTTTCTTGGTAATTTCTCTCATGAAAAAACACCTAAACCATAACTAATGCCTATGGGTGTAATTAAAATATAACTTTTAATAACTCAATTAAAACACACCAAACCATATAAATAATAAATGAAAAAGATACAGAACAGCCAAAACACCCCAACAACAATTAACAGTACTACAAGAAGAATACTAGACAATTATAGACATCACAGAGACAAAAACAAGGACAGCATCCGCTCTTAATAGCAAGACACAAAAAAAATACAGATATAAGATATATTACATATAAAACATGCAACAATATCCAACAGCGTTTCCCCCACACAGATGTTGTGGGTTCATCAGGGAACAAAAAAATAGCAGGCTGCTATATCTATTTTGCTGGACATCATCCTGTCTAGCAGTAATATTGTTGTAACATCACAGTAAACTGCGAACTGGATTCATATTCTTATTGTTAAAGGTATGTAATCATAAAATCTTATCTTTATATTATGCAGACAAACATTTTTTTGTTCCCTGATGAACCCACAACATCTGTGTGGGGGAAACGCATTGGATATGGTTGCATGTTTTATATGTGATATATCTTATGTCTGTAGTATTTTTGTGTCTTGCTATTAAGAGCGGATGCTGTTCTTGTTTTTGTCTCTGTGATGTCTATAATTGTCTAGTATTCTTCTTGTAGTACTGTTAATTGTTGTTGGGGTGTTCCGGTACGGGGTCGCCCTTGTTGGGGCGAGTGCTTCTCTGTTCTGTATTTTTTTCGTTTATCATCTATATGGTTTGGTGTGTTTTAATTGAGTTATTAAAAGTTATATTTTAATTACACCCATAGGCATTAGTTATGGTTTAGTTGTTTTTTTTCTGTACTTCTATGGTGTCAATGTTGGGTAATTATATCTTGGGGGGTCTCCTCTACCCTTTATCTTTGAGAGGTTGTAGTTTTTTGTTTCAGTTACTCTCAAGGAATAGCCTTCATCTCTCAGCACAAGAATAGACTGTCGAGTGTCACATGAAAGTTCTCTTTTTCTGGCCATTTTGAAAATTTAATCGAACCAACAAATGTAATGCTCCAGATTCGTAACTAGCTCAAAGGAAGGTCAGTTTTATAGCTTCTCTAATCAGCAAAACTGTTTTCAGCTGTGCTAACATACTTGCACAAGGGTTTTCTATGGTGTTCAAAATATACAATAGCTTTCTTACACAGTTAGCAAACACAATGTACCATTAGAACACTGAAGTGATAGTTGTTGGAAATGGGCCTCTTTACACCTATGTAGATATTGCATTAACTAACAGATGTTTGAAGCTAGATTAGTCATTTACCACATTAACAACGTAAAGAATGTATTTCTGATTCATTTAATGTTAGCTTCATTGAAAAAAACTGTGCTTTTCTTTCAAAAATAAGAATATTTCTAAGTGACCCCGCCCTTTTGAACGCTAGTGTATGCAAATTTGTTCAGGGGCTGGTGAGAGGCTATCCTGCCTCCCGACCAGAAGATGACCAATGCCACTCCCTATATTTTATTCTGGGGGAGGAACATTGATGACGTTTTCATCCTCTGGGAGAGAACAAGGGTATCTTTTGAGGCGTGTGTGGCGCACATGAACATTAAATTAAATATGCGTGTACTTTATATATGAGATACAGGAAAGTACATTACCATTCCTGGGATGCATTGATCACCAAAGATGATAGTGGAAACATTCAGACAAGTATCTATCACAAGCCCACAGTGACAAACAGCCTTCTACGCTGGGAGAGCCATCATCCTATGAGCCTCAAGTGTGGTTTTCCTAAAGGCCAATATCTACGAGTTATGAGGAATTGCTCTAGAATGTGTGATTTAGGAATGAGGCATGGGTACTGCAAGATTGCTTCTTAAATAAAAGCTATCCAAAAGAAGTACTTGAAACTGCATACCATCATACATCAAAGAAAACCTGCACAGCACTCCTTAATGCTAAACCCTGTAATGGCCAGAAATGGCTTAAACAGGCTTGGATCATTGCAGCTTATGATGATAGGAGCAATTATATCACTTGTATACTGAAAAAATATTGGCAGATCCTTTTTATGGATAAAGACTTGATGGGATATGTACCCTATAGTCTACTCATCACTTATCGGAAACGATGGTTATTGAAAGACAGACTATTGAGAAGTCATTTTGTAACCCCCAATTTAAGTGGAGAAACATGGACAGAAAAACTCATGGTATGTTTAAATGTGGAACAAATTGCATAGCCTGTCCACTTTTACAACAGGGTAGAATGTTTCATAGTCTCTCCAAAAATTAAGATTTATTTTTTTGCCAATTGTAAAATGGAGGTGGTAGTTTACCTGTGTACCTGCCCCTGTCTGTTAAATAATATAGGTAAAACTAAAAGGCAATTTAGAAGGAGGATAGTAGATCATATACGAGATGTGAAACACAGGAGAGACACCTCAGTGGCATGCCATGTACATGAATTTCATGGAGGAGATTACAGGGCACTTAAATTGAATTTGATTGAGGTCATTTCACTACTACTCATAAAGGAAACTGGGATAACAAGATCCTCTGGAAGGAAACAGAGTGGATCTTCCGTATGGAGATCCTTTAATCCCTTGGTCTTAATGAATTTCTCTCTTTTGGCTGTTTTATTTAATCTCTTTGACATTTTCCTCCGTTTTTTCCTAATATCTATTTACACCTGGGTCATCAATATTGAGAATCCCGTCCTGGGCTACCATCGGACATGGCTGTGATCCAATAGCCCTTTTACCATATATACACAAGAATACCTGATGTGGATAATTTAATTTACAATGAGGACTTGTGGCTTAGATACTATAGATACTATACTGTATATTAATAATAAAATCAAAATAATTCTCCAGAATAAGATCAGATTTGTGCCACATAGACCTCCCACTGTATGTTCTTTGGTTTCTCCAAGCCTATTTACACCCTACGACACTAGGAGCACCATACGGCTGAGTTCAAAAGGTTTTTTCAAATGTGGCCACAATGTATGCACTGTCTGCAACTGTGTATGGAAAGCATGTAAGTTTCTATCATTCAGTAATGGTAAAACTTTTGACGTTCAAACCCCTATTAATTGCAATTTAATAAATGTCATCTATTTAGTGAGTTGTTGGGAGTACAAGCTGCATTTTTTTGAGATGCATGCGGATAATGTCTCCAGTCTATCAGTAATGGGCATAGAGAAAATTTCCCGCCCTCTAAGAGGGTGAGAACTTCAGAAGAAATTGCTGTCCCAAGAAGCATGATGGATTTTTAATCAAGATACGTGAGTACTGCAGGGTCTTGATACAAGGCAGGATACTACTTATCAATATTACAAATGGTCCATTTTTCAATATTAAGATGTTTATGTCCATAGCCGGCTTGGTTCCAATTTTTACTTTTTTGCTTTTATATGTATATGAATTTTTAGAATTTTGTACTTAAAGGTTCATTTAATTTTTGTTCTGTGTGCTAAAACAGACAGATTTAAAGGGGTTGTCTCGCTACAAAGAATATCTTACAAATTGTAGGGAACACAAAATAAAGACATTTTCCAATTATATTGCTTTGTTCATCTGTTTGTGTTAAGGAGATACAAGTGAATTAATCACCTCCCTGGCTATTTCAGTAACCGACCTGTGTACATCTCTCCCCCCTGCTGTTTGTTCTATGTGATAGCAGTGAGTGACGTCATCACACAGGTCGCAGCAGCCTCTATGCTGCTGGGCAGCAGTAAAAAGCTTGATTTATATAAAGTAAACAGCTCTAATTAGCGCTTTTGTTTGAGAGATCAGATAAAAAGTACTGCTAGCAGTTTCTGAGAAGCTTCTGAGCTAATCTGAACTAATTAGCAACTGAAAGCACAGAGCTGAATACACCATGGAGCTGTATGCAAATCACAGTCAGTCTGAACCAGGAAGTGACAGAGTATTTCATTCATGCATCCTATGAAACTCTGTAGGGAGACATCTCCTTTAAGAGGTTCTGAGTCGTTGTTTCAACATGCCATGAGTAAGAGTCAATGATCCAAAACACGTCAGTTATGTTAGTCAATGAACCAAGATGATATTTTGATCGATGTTTCTATGTGTGCTGAATTTGCCCTTTTTTCATGAAATAGAATAAAGAAGATTTTTTATTTCAAGAATTTACCATCCCGTTGTGGAGTCTGGTGATCTATGCCTTGTTTGTTGATTATGCCCTGGGAATTGGTTCTTTTTGACTATGCCTCCATAGAGAGCTTGACATTGGACATTGATGGATGAGTTGTCCCATACTTTTTTTTCTGTAAATGTTAATAAAAAGATTACAACTGAGACAATAGAGCACATTTATTATGTCGATTGCTCCAGAATTGGTGTAATTTCTAGCAAAATACTGACTTACATTCTTCATACATTTATTATTTTTTACCAAAATAATATCCTTCTTTAGAACTCAACCTTTATCATGGGGCAATGGTATTGGAAAATACTAATCTTATTTTACTTTAGAACTTTACTAAGAGATTTGAGGAACAGTGTTACAGGGTCACCTTTGTTGGAGCAGTTACCCCACTAAAGGGCAAAGTAAGGGCTGTTATAATTAGGGGCAGTAGCCCACTGGTCTCTCTCCTGCTTGATGTTATAAATGTGTTCCAAACCTTGTAATTTGTCTTAGCAACTGTAAATATAATATTCTAATAGAAGGTGGTAGGTTGTTTAACCACTATGTACCAAATTGATGTAATGATATATATTTATTGGTTTTTGACAAGTGTCATGTGGTTATTTGTGGTGTTTATAGGAGTCTTAATTTATAATAAAGGTTAACTTTTAAAGAAGGATATCATTTTGGTAATAATAGTAATAATAGAGTAATTTATGGTTTATCCTCCTATACAATATTGGTTACATACTATGGCCATATGTATGAAAACTGTCTAATGGTAAGACTGTCTTTGTTGGCCATTGCAACTAATCAGAGGTGTGCATTCATTTTATATAGTACTCTGGAAAAATAGAAGATGAGCTTTGACTGTTTGTCATGGGCAACAAAGACAGTCTTAGTAATAGACAGTTTTCATAAATAAAATACTATATTTGTTTTTTTTTCGTACATTTACTATGTATTCTACACAGTTTTTAGACACTTTGCTCCTCGGATGACAAAAAGGGCCTTGTCTTGCTAAAATAGTATGGCAACACCATGCCCAAAAAATGCACCAACATTTTGCCACAATTGGTGGCACAAACTAATCCAAATAATAAATGGTATAAATTTAGACTATACACCAGATTCATCATATACATGATAAATATAGCACATTATAAGACTAAGGGCCTCATGTATGAAAACTGTGTAGGTCTAAGACATTCTTTGTTACCCATAGCAACCAATCAGAGCTTCCCTTTCATTTGATATAGTGCTATAGTGCTTACACCTATACAGGTTTCATACATGTCCCCTTAAGTTTCCATTTTATAAGTATGAGAGAGTAGTAATAATAACTTAAAGAACCATAATTAACAAACTCCAGCTACTGCACCAATTTCAAATTTGCTAATATATTAATGTGAAACAAATATTCCTGCCAAGTACAGAACATGTAAATCCCTATTCTATGCCACTGAAAGCCAAATGATGAAATGTATAATCTTTTGCTTTTAATTGTTACTTTTAATCCAGAATCCAACAGATGCAATGTTAACATGGCTAAATTGTCATAGGCTTGAAAGTAAATTTTATGCAAGTAAGGGAAAGACAAGGAGAAGGTGGGATAGGTTATCACCTGTTTGTATAGTCCTGGACAATAGCCATGTTTTATACTTTATCAGTTCCAATGTTGTACTTGGCACAGTAAAAAGGTTATGTAATCACAGCTTCTATAAAACATAAATTCATTAAAATCAAATAGCTATGAATTTGTTATTACTTACCCTGTCCTCTGAGTACAATGTTTCTTGTAAAGCCACAGATATACTGTTCACTATTTTTTTTCTCACTTCACTCACTATCTCAGGTAAATGACTTTCTAATGATTTATTTTCAATTATCATCATCAACACAGTAAGGTTAACATATTTTGGGATACTATATCTAATGTAATTTAAGTACAGGAATCATTATTACTAGTTAAGTCTTAGTATGTTGCATTTCAAAATGATTATTGAGTACCTGTTGTTTTTTGCACATCACCTCCATTTAAAACCACAAATTGCAAAAAAAAATTAAAATTAACCACTTAAAAGATAATTTACAATATGCATTAATTTTTAATTTGGAATTAATACCATGACATACTGTAAGTTAATGGATTCAGACTAAGCCACATTTAGTTGCCACTCAGGAACCAAGAGAATTTTTTGAACTAATGATCTTTTCACTTTTATTATGTGTTTTTATGGCATAGCCACAAATGAGCTGTCTTTATGCTTTTCTTCTGGTTTTAAATACATACATTAATTATTATGGAAGGCAAGTCATTAGTAAACATGGAGTCATTTTAACCCCTTAAACATCAGTCTTTTTAATTTTCATGCTTTCATTCTGCCTTTCCAAAATCTATAACTTTTTAATGTATAATTTTTATTAATACAATATTTTTGATTGATTTAACAATAAAATGCACACAAAAACAAATAGTTAGATACATAATGCACATAATAGCACCTATATAGAAAGTATGTAGATGAAAATATCCTAAAGTGCCAATTAAAGCATATCACTGACTGACATAATGTAATGGCCGCTGTTGTGGACTGTAACTAGAGATGAGCGATTTAATCGAGAAAAGATGAAATCGAGTCGATTTTTACGTTTACCGAAATCTCGATTCGATATGATTTTTTTCTTTAAAATCGGATCAAAAATCGTGAACGCGGATTCAGATCGTGACATTTTCGCTGGTTCCTGTACTTTTGGCGGCTGGCCAATCAGTGCAGAGCACAGAGGGAGATCAGAAATGTCACCAGTGAGGGGTGTAGGGACCTAATTAGCTGCTAAAATTACATGTCCCTATTTTATCTATGTCACTGTACTTCCTGCTGGACGCCATTACGATTACAGACTGTGAACAGAACGCATTGCTCTCTCTCTGCTGTGCTTTTTCAAAGGAGGCAGAGAGTCCATTTACCAGCGATATCACAAAGCAAAAGCTGCTAGATAGATTAGTTGGGTTAGGGTACAGCAAGATTAGGGAATCCTAGACAGTAGTACAGGAAGGGAAGATCTCTCCTTAAGGAGAGCACCGAACGAACGGCTTGTAGAGTTTTTGTTTTGCCTTTTCGCCCTCTACTTAGAATCTGCATATCACAAGGCATTATGGGAAAGGGGCTGAGAAGCCCACAGCGCCCTAGACAGTAGTAGTCAGAGATTTTGATATAGCTGCATATTGTATCTTTACATTGCCCAAAAGTTCCTAGCTGCAGTTTTGGGGGGCAGCTTGGTTTTGGGAGGGGCAGATTCTGCACATGACAGTGTTTTGGAAATCTCTTAAAAGAAATCACTGTGATATACTGGTATATTGCAGAAAATTTCATTCCGTGCCCAAAATTTCCTTGCTTCAGTTTTGGGGGGAAAGCCGGTGTAAACGACACCATTCTTCCATAGGACCCCATTTCACAGATATTCCATAGAAAAAATCCTATTTCTAATCCCTAATGCTTGTCGCATAAGATCACATTTCTCAAATATTCCATAGAAAAAATTATATTTCTAGTCCTAGTTGCCAGTTGTTACATAAGACCACATTTCTTAGATATTCCGTAGAAAACATTCTATTTCTAGTCCTACTTGGCTGTTGCAAATTACAAGGACTGAAGCAAGAACACTGTTGATTTGTTGTTAGAGTTCTTCCACAACACCCCACTTCATAGACAAACGTATCTGGCTTTCCCCTGAGAATGTGGATCGTTTGACTTTTATCAAAATGAATCAAGTGTGAATCTCTGATGATTTTGTTTCCCCAGTTGCCGAGGTCTGCGATTAGTAAACTGTAGCATGTCTACTTCACAATGTGAAATACACGTTCCACATTGAAAAAAAAATTGTCCTATTGAAAAAACTTTATTCAAAATACTCAGTTCTTATTGATAATTGTATTCAGAGAGTAAAAAAGGACATTTTGCTGGTTTTGTGGTAAAGCCACTGTAAAAGACACCAATAGTAAAGGTCTTATTGAAAAAAACCTTAATCCAAATATTCATTTCTTCTTGAAAATTGTAATCAATGTCAAAGGTTTTGGGTCATGATACTGTAAAAGACAGTGATAGTCAATGTCCTATTCACAAAATTCTTGTTTCAAATAGTAATTTCTTCTTGCTAATTTTATTGAGTGTCCAAAAGGTCATTTTTGCTGGTTTTGTGGTCAGGCTACTGTAAAAGGGGTGCTAGGGGTGCCAATAGGGCAGTACTCCTGTCAGGGGCCCTAATCAAAAAGGGGCCCAGTGATATGTTAAAAATGGGAACTAGTAACGGGTGGGGGCCCCATTTGATTTAGCTACATGGGGCCCTAAAACGGATAATAGATGACTGATGGCAGCCCTGGCTACCACTCCACCCCCTACCACATATATGACATGTTCTTGGGTCCTGGTGCAAAAAGTGATAGGGGGCTCTTGCAGTTACCATGTGCTATTTCCAATACCGGTGTCTTCTTATGTGCTCAATGGGCCCTGTAGCATTTGCTAGCGCTGTACCTGCTATAGCTATGCTGTCCTCATCTTTTCAGTTAGACATTGAAAAGAATGAATTATTTGAGCGTGTAAATTTTTTCCTGTGACTCTTATAGCCTGTGACTCTTACAGCCAAATTGTCTTTACTAAGTTGTACCACGTATCCAGTTTACTGTTCTGGATGGTAATTCCAGCTTCTACTTATCTGTTTCGGTCTAAAAATTAACACTTTACTTCAATCTGTGAGTAATACCCAAAATTCAATATATACCGCAGCTGACAGTCCAGAAAGGGTGTCCCACCCTGTAGTACTCACACAAATGTATAAATTTCTGGACTAAAATCACTCCTTCTTAGAAGCTTCTATATTCTTAAATATTTATTTATTGCTCCTTTAGCCTTCACGCATGTTTGCTTACAAGGCTATCGCTGTGTTTCAATCATGACAATCAAACATATTCACAAAATGGGGTTTCCCGTGTACGTGCAGTCTCTCCCAAAGAGCACTTAAATCGTCTCTTAGCTTGCCCCTCTACTTCGTGACTGCAGTAGTATCATATCTCTTACAATATATAGCCGTAGCGTTCTTAGATATGGATACAAAGTATCTCAGGCAGAACTCACTGTGTCCTCTTGGCAGTTTAGAGAGGAAGGCTACTGCGCCTGCGCGACGTTTCGGGGTCCACCCCCTTTGTCAAGCTATGAATGGATCTGAAAGACGCATCAGAAAGACGCAAGTAAACACGCATCGGCGATCACTCGTCTGAACATCGATCCGTGTTTTACATTGAAAGTAATGTAAAATCACACTTCACATTTTAGATGCGTGTTTGGGCCCATTTAAGGACATGCATCTAAAAACAAATCCAAAATCGGATCCAAAACGCAGTGTGAACATACCCTAATTCTTTAACAAAATAATCCAGTGTTGTTTTTAGGTGTTTTGTGTAATAAAGTGTTTTTAATATTGTGTCAGTTGTTTTGTTTTTTTTTACCATTTTTATTCCAGCATTAGTAAGTGAGTAAGGTAACCAGAGATTTTGGGAGCGAGAGAGGGGCGCCCACCGAAAATTGGAATATTCCACTCCCTCTTTATACAAATCCACACCCTTTCACAAAAGGTCAGGCCCACTACACCCAACTACTGTTCAACAGCTCTGAAGGAAGCTAATTCAGGGGTTTGTCATCACCAAGCTTTCCTGGACATTGGATAGCCTATTCAGCATCCAGGAGAGCTGGCAGAGCTGCCAAACTGTACCTCAACCTAAACCATTACACTACAACCAATATTTCCACCATACAGTGACCATATAGTGGTAGATACCAATGTACACAGACTCTATACTACCTCCATACAGTGACCATATAGTGCTTACTGAATATTACCACCATATAGTGGCCTTATAGTGGTAGATACCAGTGTACACATGCTCTGCAGACTATGTGTCACCCCCACACAGTGACCATATAGTGGTAGATAGCAGTATACACAGGTTCTGCAGACATATAACTGATTACAGTGCAGTTATATTTAAGGACTCACAGATGATGTATTTTCTGATTGAAGTTGTTCACTTTCCTTATTCTTCTCCATCCTGTGCAGACCATCACAGCTTCTTCCAGCCATGACTCATTCCTACTGAATTTACCTCACAAATATTTTAGAATCCTTTTTTTTTCAACACCTAGATGCATACTTAACAACCTGGTGGGGGGTTATAGGAAAGTTGGATGCCTGCTGTTGGGGACGGGAATCACTCATCGTTGCTATATAGACACCAATAAAGTAGGTAGGTATATATGTAGGTTATAACAAATGCAGCAGAGAGAAGGTTAAAGTCCTGGCACTGCCCATCTCCAACAATGGTTCTGGATTAGCGTTCCCCTGTGATATATTTAACGTTGATTCTGTGGTGCTCAGTGAAAATACAGTCAAGTCTTTGCAACAATAGCGGATGAAAAGAGAAATAATCATGGCACTCACCACATTAAAACCTTAATTTATTTTGGCAATTTATTCCATGGAGAGACAACACATTGGATATACTCTCTCTATCGGCAACGGCCGTTTCGCGGCCAACTTCCTCTAGGCGTCCTAACTTGTTGTGTAAAGGGGTCTGTGGCTCGTGTCATGTAAAAATAACGTGTGGTTCATGAAAATTGTTGAGAGGGTGCACTGCGCTCTAAATTTCCTTGGCGGGCATGTTTAAAAGTTGACAAATATGTGGTTACGTCATATATGCACTTATTTTAGGTCAGGTTATAGTTTGTTGTCATTAGGTGCTTGCCTTTGGACATGTCCATCAGGAAGTGATCGAACTACCAACACTGTCCACATGGAAAACAGTTTTAATTTATTTTTCTAGGATATGAAAGATAGTTTCTTGACTATGCATGTGACTTGGGGAAAATGAATAGAAAAATAAAACATATAAACAAAAGCACCATATGCCATTATATGATGCAAAAAAATTGGGTGGGAGGACCAAAGAAAAATTTTGCATAGGGCACCATGTAACCTAAAGCCAGCCCTGAGCTATTAGGATTGCTGTATATGGGGTTAGATGAGCTAACAACAACAAAATGTACAGACCATTGCAGAGCTTTCTTGTTTATACTGGCCATTCAGCAGGTTCTTCATACAATAAAGGAGGAGTTTTAAAACATATTACACATTTTTTTTGACAAAAACCTGCCTTTTGGAAGTTGCATATATATATTTACACAGTGAACAATAGATGTTAAGAGGACAAAAAAACAAGAAAAGAGTTAAAAAAAAAAAAAACATAGGCATGGCAGATGGACCTCATGTGTTCACATTCCACTGCCACTAAATGTTGCACGGCAGGAGACCTGCAAGGTATGGATTAAGCAAGGTGTTGGCCTTCAATGAGGTGAGTCAGCAGTTTGGCGACAGTAACCATTGGCTACTGACATACATGGTAGTTAGGAAAGCTGCTAAGCAGCTAATTCTATCTAGATTACAAGACAGGTCTTTTAAAAGATTGTTAATTCAGGACACCAGGGGGTTGTGTGGTTCACTGCCAAGAGTTTGTAACAACCAGCAGAGCTGAAGAGAGAGCTCTGATTCCCCCGGGCTGATACAGTAGTGTGTGAGTACGTATTTTGTGGGGCTGGGTAGTAGAACAAGAACACTGATGGAGACGTATTCTCTGCAACTCTGTTGAGTTAGTGGCTAGATGGCTTAAGGTTTATGTTATCTTTATTGCACATAGACCTGTATTTTTGTGAAGACTGGAGAATAAAGCTGGCTGAGGTCAGTTTTGGAAAGAAGCCTGGTGTCAGAATGAAATGTGTACCGGTTGCCATATCTGTCTTACGAAATTATGGTGATCCCAGAGCTAAGGTAACCCTTGAGACTGTCCAAGATAGTAGCTGGACTAGAGTGATTGCTCAAAGTATGATAATAGATACTTACAAAGTTGTTGGCTATGTGTATAAATGTGTAAAAAAAAAGTGTTAACCGTTCCCATAGAAACTAGTTCTTATGTCAAGATAAGCTCTAAGTAGAAAAAAGCTAAATCTGATTTTCCAATAACTCTCTAAAAAACAAATCTAATTATATTCACTTATTCCCAGTGAATCAATTTTAGTATAAAGGTAAATTAAAATTGCATATAAATGTTGAAAAATTGTGTAGGACACATTTTCAGATACATTTTAATTATGTCTACTCTAAAAATGTAAGGCTTGTTTTTTACACAGTTGTTGGTACCTCTGAGTTAACCTACCTGAAGGGTTTCAAAGTCTGAGAGCTCCAGTAATCAATTGTAGAACTTACATGTTCCAAACTTTACAGAATGTTGAGCAAAATCCATGGAGGCTCTTTTTTAATGCACATGTTCAGTCTTTCAAAGATGATTGTAAAACTCTTTACTTTCTCTAATAGAGGAGATTCTTGACCAGAAAACTTTCTGCTGTTAGTTTAATACACAGTTGAATCAAGTTGATATGATCACTCCCTACTCTTGATGCCAGTGTGTAGCTCATGAAGGTAGTCACTTGTCATGCGCTAAATTGAAGGGCATATAAGAAATCCATTAGACTGTCTTCACACATATCTTACATTTCTTTCATGGGTGAAAAGGTTAATTTGTTGCAATTAGGGATAGTTATTGGCTTTTGGGCTTAGGGTGGCAGTATTTCTGAAACTGTTTGTGAACTCTTCATATGCTGCTATGGTGAAAGTATATCAAGGATGAACAAGTGCCACCATTGAAAATAAGTGACAGGAAAACTCTGTCACCACATGCCATTAACCCCTTAACCCACTACGGTCAAAATAACGTGGCGCTTCGTTTTTTCTCTCCTTACTTTCCCAAAGCCTAAACCTACATAGACATATGAGGGCTTTTAATTTGCAGGATAAGATGTACTTTGTAATAGTGTCATTCATTGTATCATAGAATATACTGGGAAACTGCATACCCCATACTTGCGCCATGGTGCGCCATGGCGTTCAATCTTTGGTAAAAATGATGTGTTATCTGTATTCTAAAGGTTGATACAAATCCAGAAAAACCAAACATGTATGGTTTTCCAAAAATTCCAAACATTTTCTAATTTTTAAGATTTGCGTGGCTGTGCCATTTTCTGCGACCAGTAACTTTTTTGTACTACCACCGACAAACTTGAGTGAAGGTGCATTTATTGTGGGCTGAAGTGTACTTTTTATTATTACCAGTTTGGAATACATCAAACTTTGAATTTATTTAAATTTATAGCGCACGTAAAATGACCAAAAAAACGCAGTTGTGGTGTTTGAATTTTTTTTCTTCTATGGTATTCAGCGTATGGGATAAATTATGTTATATTTTAATAGACCGTACTTTTTTGGATGCAGCAATACCAAAGGTGTATAACTTTGTGTTTTATTTTTTTATTTGCAAAAGGGCAAAAGGGGGTGATTTTAAACTTTACATTTTTAAAAAAATTTCTTACACCATAAAACATTTTTTTTTTTACTTTCATTTTGAGTCCCCCTATAGTACTAGCATTAGGGGGTGTGATCATTTATACACCATAATGCATTGTAATACAATGCATTAGGGCGTACAAATATAGCGGTTTTACTTCTTCTTGCCTGGAGCAGGAAGTAGTAAAACAGAAAACATGACAGCGATGAAAGCCTTCACAAGGCTTCCAGCTGCAATGGTAACCAATTGGGAGCCCCGATCGAAGTGAGGAACAGCACACGGGACAAATTGTCATCGATTTAGACACCGTGGCCATCTTTGCCACGGCATCTAAGGGGTTAAACAGCACGGGATGGCGTCGGCACCATAACGCACTGAAACCGTTGAGCATTAGTTGCAAATAGCCAGTAACATGCGCCGTCTATGGAGCGGGATCGGGCTACAAAGCCCCTTACCAGCTTTGGAGCATACCCATATGTCCTGGTGTGGTAAGGGGTTAATGTAAAAGGTGAATGTTAACTATGAAGGTATATGAGGGTGGATCGACTCCCTATAGTAGAGCAGCTCCATGTCAATATGAACCAGGGGGCTACCAGATGTGTGTATTAAACAATTGTTCAATGAGTCCTACTGCGAATGTGGATACGAAGCAGACAAATTTTGGCAGTATCGGAATTGGACCAACAAGGATTGACCAATGGGTGCTTTCCCTGATGAATCGCATTATCTTCTTCATAAATTGGATGGATGTTGGTGTTTCACTTGAGAAACTTCAAAGAACAAATACCCTGCCACCATTACTGGAAGAACACAAGCTGGGGGTGGCAGAGCTATGGTCTGGGGAATGTTTTTGTGGCTTTTTCTGGGCCCCTTCTTCTATGTGGAAGGTACTCTCAAACAATTTGTATAAGAATCAAACCTTGCAGACTATTTGTATATGCTGATTGTATCTCTTGAGATGAATGGGATCTTGCAGCAGGACAAAGGATTAGATGACATGGCTAAAAATGATCAACATTAGTTAGAATAGCATGACCAAGACTTCCAAGTACTCTCCTGGCCGCCTTATTCCCCAAACTTGATCCCCATTAAGCATGTGTGATGCCACTTGATCATGTTTGCTCCATGGATCCTCTCCCACCCAACAATAGCTGTTGAATGCAGTTAGCATGGCTCCACATATTTGTGATAACCTACTAAGGACTTAATTGAGTAAATCCTAGCCAATCTAGCTTACATCCATTATGCACATGGCGGTTACTCTGGATATTAGCTTGTGGTCATAATAATGTTTCTTGACTGTGTTTTCTCTAACAGGATGACAAACAGGTGGTGATTGAATTAGAGAATGAAATGCATTCTGCCTTTTTCTGAAACGTTTGTGACCAATTGATGTTTTAGTATCTGAATTATACATTTATATATTGTATATAATAAGGGGCATTCATGTATATTTCGATGTGAAAGGCAAAAAATATATTATTTTTAGCTATTGTGTTATACTTCATGCTGGCAGATTGTAGAAAATTGACTTGGTGATAACACAATACTGAAATTCAACCCACCATCTGTTTCTGAAATCATATAATTTTTTTTTTTTTTGTAAAATAACACTAAAATGAGCATATTAATGAACTATCACTGTTCATCACTTTTGAAATGTGGTATCACTTAAGTCTATGTTTCTTCAGTCAGAAGCTGGCAATCAAAATGATTGTTGCTATCAAAGAATTTAAGAAATTATGAAAATAAAGTACTTAGAGGCTTAGAGTACCTTTTACTGCCAAGTAAATCAATGTAGAAACCAAAATAATGAGATTTATGTTAAATTGTTACATCTGTACTTATCACTGTTACTTTGTACAAAAACCTTGCTGTATACATCCTTTTGTACAATTGAAATTATTCAACCCTCTGTAAATTAGGAATATCTGCAAAATGTACAAACTTTCAGCTACATATAAACATCAGCTTCAAATAAACCAAACATAAACAGGCACACAAGATCAATTGCAATAGCTTTTATTAAATTCAAACACATTAAACACAAAGGGTCACATTTTTGAAAACTGCCCAGGTCTATAACTCACTTTGTTGCCAATAGCCACCAATCAGTGCTCCACTTTCATTTCATATAGTGCTCTGGAAAAATCAGAGGGCACTCTGATTGGTTGCTAAGGACAACAAAGTGAGTTTTAGACCTAGACAGTCTTCATACTCTAAATGACTGCTATAGACTACCTGTGTGCTTTTATGACCTGCTGTAGAGCCAAACACTAGCTTCCTGCAATGCTACTAAGGAATCTTAGTCCGTCACTCGTGGACAATGACTCCAAAAATTTTCAACGGGGTTCAAGTCATATGTTTTTAAAAACAACCCCAGAATCTTCCAGTACTTCGTATGTTCTTTGGTTTAATGAAAAAAACAAGAATGAAACATATGCTAAAAGGAACACACTGCCTACAGTGAAACATGACGGTGGCTAGGTGATGCTCTGGGGATGCTTTCCTTCCTCAAATACCGGAAATCTGCAGTGTGTGGAGGGCTGGGGGAGGATGAATTCAATCAAGCAGCAGACAATTCTAGGATAAAATATTGCCCCCTCTGTGAGGAGGCTGGCATTGTTCTTTCAACAGGACAATGATCTCAAGCATTCCACTAAGATTTGGTTTAAAAAAAAGTCCCAGAAGATTCTGGAGTGGCCATTGATTTTTTCTTACTTGAACCCCATAAAAGATTTTCAGTGGGATTTGAAGAAGCACATAAATGCAAGAATATAAATGAACTGCAGGCTACTGTCTATGAAAAATAGACTAAGATTCCCTTTGAGCGTAGCCAAAAGCTATTGTTTGGCTGTGCATCACATCTTCCACAGGTGAAAGCAGAAAAAGATGCCCTACTAAGTACTAAAGATGCTTGTCATGAAGGGGTTGAACAATTGAGAGACTGCAGTCGTTATTTAAAATGACTTTTTGAGTTTAATTTGGAGAAACCACTAGTTGTATTAGTTGTGTTGAGGTATTTACATGAATAGATTTGCAAAACTACGTGTGACAGGGGACCCCATCGAGGTTCCCTGTAGCTGAAGATAAATTTCCAACTAGATTACATACATGATACATGTCACGGTTGGAGGTAGTGGATCCTCTGGACCACAGCAAGCGATGACGTAAGCCACGCCAGGGAGTGCAATCTAAGTAGGTCCCGGTTTTCACCAGAGTCCGCTGCAAAGCGGGATGGACTTGCTGCGGCGGGAGTCTACCAGGTCGCTACCCCTGACGTGACTTGCATGCGGAGGCAGCCGAGGTGTAGCGTGGTACAAAATCGTCAGGCAGGCTCGTAGACAGGCAGGAAGGTCAGGGCAGGCGGCGAGATTCTTAGTCGAGGGACGGAGGCAAACAGTACGGTACACGGTAATCAGAACAAGGCTTCAGGAACGCTTTTTCAATAGGCAATGGGCACTAAATATCCGGCAGGAAGAGGCAGGCTTAAATAAGGGCAGCGGCCGGCAATACCCAATTACCGGTGCGCTGGCCCTTTAAACTTAACAGAGCCGGCGGGCGTGCGCCCTAGGGAGTGGGTATGTGCGCGACAGGAGCAGCAGCGGGAGCGTGGGCGGGTAAGTGAGCCGAGACTCGGCCGGCAGGACAAACGCGTCCGCTGCCCGACATGCGGGCAGCGGCGCTGCTAGACTGGGGGGGCATGGGTGCGCCTGCGACCCGGGTTGAGGGTTGCAGGGGCACCCGTGACAATACTGTCTCCAATTGATGCAGAAACTGTCCTGTATCTTTCAAACAGTGACTATCCTTACTGACAATCCTCTGTAAAAAAAAGTATCTACATATCACTGTTTGAAAGTTTCAGCGTCAGTTGGAGACAGTATCATGTACGGAATCTAGTTGGTTCTGTACATTACATATTGAATCTCTTTTCACCAATATACAATACAGAGAGGGATTAAAATCAGCTAGAGAGGCACTAAGTGAGAATACCACCATACCTAATTCTCAGATTAACTTTTTGATGGCCTTACTGGATACAGTTCTGACTAAAGACTATTTCAGATTTGGGGAGGAAATTTATCTTCAGCTGCAGAGGACCTTGATGGGGTGCCCTGTGGCACATAGTTATGCACTTCTATTCATGATGTCCTTTGAAAGAAAGTATATTTTTCCTGCACAAGGATGCACACAGGTGGCTGCCTGGTATAGATATGTGGCCAACGCCTTTGTCTAGGATGAATTTTTCCAGTTTATTACATTTTTAAATGGTATCAATCCACTCATCCAATTTTCTGCTACTATAGACAGAGACGTCACCCATTATCTTGATGTTGAGATTCGTAGAACTGGTGAAGGGATTTATACCGCGTTGTATACCAAGCCAGCAGAGAGAAAACAAAGTGCTCCACAAGAAAAGTTATCATGCACCTGAGACATTTAAAGGGATACCCATGAGTTAGTTTATTAGGGCTAGAAGGATCTGCTCTAATGATAAATTATATGCTGAGCAGAGAGAAACAATTGTTAATAAATTTGTGGCTAGAGGATATGATAAAAAAAATGATGGAGGATATGGGACTAGAGGTAGGTAGGAGAGATCGCAGTCAGTTGTTACACATGCGTAAGGAGAAAGAGAATAACGACCAGTTGCTGTTCCTAAGTACTTACAATGTGCCTAGTCATACCATGAAATGAACAATTAAAAAATATTATCCTGAGATCATCTTATCCAGACATGTAAAGTGCAGTAGCCTATTTAAGAACATTCCCCTTTTTGTCTATAAAAAAGGACGCACTATAGGTAGCCAGATTATGTCATCTGATTTAAGATCAAATAGAAGTATTAAACAAACAACATTGCCCACTAAAATTAAGGGATCCCATCTTTGCCTTAATTGTCAAAGCTGTAGCTCAATTATAAAAGGTCCCTACTTAATGAAATAAAGTTTTTGTAAAGGGGTTCTACACGTGTGACACAAAAGGGGTTGTCTACTTATTAAAATGCCCATGCCGTAAAGGATATGTTGGTCAGAACACATGGAGCATTAAAACCAGGCTAAAGGAATATTGGTCGGCTATCAGGTTAAGTTAAAAGAAACAAGGCACGTTCCTATCGAAAGAAAACACTAAGTAGGGTATATTCACACGGCTTATTGCGGCGCGTATAGTACAATCCGCAGTAAGCCGCGTGTTTTGGAACCACGCACTGATCAGCACGTAATTCCAAAGCATGGATGGGCCGGCCGGGCGCCGGTCCCATAGACATGCATTGTCAGTGGCGCGTGTTCACCGCTAACAATGGACATGTCAATTCTCCCCACGCACCTACAATACGATCGTATTGTACGTGCGGGGAGACAATGCGTTATCCGTAGCTCTTTATGCGAGCTATGAATTACCCTAATTGCGGCGCGCATTTCACTGCGTATTAAGCGCAATACACGGTGAAATACGCACGCAATTACACACACAAATAAGTCGTGTGAACATACCCTGAGGAAAGAAAAAGAGATTCGGTGTGAGTTTTGTCTCCCATCATTTTTGCTAGTTCAATCATAATATCTCAGAATTAGGTTGGTGCATTTTGGAGAATGTAAAAGTAAAGGAAAGGCCAAAACTTGGAGATGCCTCCTACAGTGTGAGGCGGTGTGGATCGATAATATGAACTCCTTAGCCCCAGCTGGATTGAATAAAAATCTTAGTTTTAGGGTTTTTCTGTAATGTTTAAGCTCAAAAAGTGGTCAGTTTTTAAATATAGTAGTAGTTTTCTATTTGTCCATATTTGACATATAGGACCACATGTATGAAAAGTGTCTAGGTCTAACATTCACTTTGTTGCCCATAGCAACCAATCATTGCTCCTCTTTCATTTTTCCAGAGCATTATATGAAATAAACGGGACACTCTGGTTGCTATGGGTAACAAAGTGAATTTTAGACCTAGACAGTTTTCATACACGTGGCCAATATTGTTGTTAAATGTTTGTTACATATTGTATATAACGTGAATGGAAGGTCTGCATTATGTGCTTTAGAAAGGGGGCAGGACTTCCTTTGAAACGTTGCACGGCAGTGTGCTACTGGACTCTAGGACACTCTGGATGCCATTGGAGATACAATGAAGCTTATATAATGGAGAATTTGTATTGAATAAACTTGACGTTTATATTTAATATTGGATACCTGCAATTTTTGATCTGGAAGAAAAAAGTAGAATATTCTGCTACAGAGAATATTAGTATAGGACTATTATGTGGGGCTAAAAGCCCGATTAGTATACATCTATTACGATATACAAATTGTATGTATTATGGCCCTGAAAACGATAAGCAGTTTCCGGCAACTAAAAAATAAAATACTGTGTGTAAAATAATGATAAAGGCAGCAAAGCTGGAGACAGAAAGACATATTGCTGTTGAAAGTAAAACTAACCCCAAAATATTTTTTAACTATATAAATAGTAAAAAGATTAAAACAGAAAAAGTTGGCCCTTTGCAAACTACTGAGGGAGAGACTATGGAGGGCGATGAGAAAAAAGCAAACCTACTAAATAATTTTTTCTCCACTGTACTTACCAAGGAGGAGGACCTTCCTGTTGATGAGCAGAGGGATGAGGTAACCTCCAACCTAAATGTTTCTTGTCTAACCCAGGAAGAAGTGCAGCTCCATCTTAAGAAAATTAAAAATGACAAATCCCCAGGTCCTGGTGGTATACACACACATGTCCTAAGGGAGTTAAGTAATGTCCTAGATAGGCCCCTATTTTTAATATTTATGGACTGTCTAATAACGGGGTATGTCCCAAAGGATTGGCACATAGCAAATGTGGTGCCAATATTCAAAAAGGGGTCAAAAAGTGATCCCGGAAACTATAGGCCGGTAAGTTTAACCTCTGTTGTGGGTAAAATGTTTGAAGGTTTTCTTAGAGATGCTATCCTGGACTATCTCACTGAAAATAAATGTATAACGCCATTCCAGCATGGGTTTATGAAGGATCAGTCTTGTCAAACTAATCTCATCAGCTTCTATGAGGAAGTTAGTTCTAGACTGTATCGGGGTGAGGCACTGGATGTCATATATCTAGATTTTTCTAAAGCAGTTGATACAGTGCCACATAAAAGGTTGGTAAGTAAAATGAGAATGCTTGGACTGGGGGAAAATGTTTGCAAGTGGGTAAGCAACTTACTCAGAGATAGAAAACAAAGGGTGGTAATTAACGGTGCTTACTCAGACTGGATCCCTGTTACTAGTGGGGTACCACAGGACTCAGTATTGGGCTCTATCCTCTTTAACATTTTCATTAATGATCTTACACATGGATTGCACAGTAGAATATCGATCTGTAAAGTAATCAACACAATAGAGGATAATGTGTTATTACAAAGGGATCTGGATAAGTTGGAGGCCTGGATAGAGAAATGGCAGATGAGGTTTAACACAGATAAATGCAAGATATGCACATGGGAGGAAAAATCCATTACATGATATTACTACATGTAAAATGGAAAAACCTGGTAAAAGTGACATGGAGAAGGACTTAGGTGAATCCCTGGTGGACATGAAAACTTAATTGTAGCAGCCAGTGTCAGGCAGCAGCGCCAAGGCAAATAGGATCATGGGTTGTATTAAAAGTGCATAGATGCACATTATGAGAACATTATTCTTCATTATACAAGACAACAGTTAGACCCACATGGAAAATTTGTACAGTTTTGGGCAACCATGCACAGAAAAAATGTAGAGCTTGAATAGGTACAAAGGTGGTCAACAATTTATGAAAAAAAGGACAGGGTGGCGTGCAATACCCAGAAAGAATCGCAAGATAGGTTATTTAGTTTAATGAAAATACGGCTTTGGGCACATCATAAATGTGTCATAAATATATTAAAGGTCAATATAGAGATCATCTCTCAAGATATCATAAAATAATCAATAATAATAATAAAATAATAATAAAAATAATCAATAATAGTAAATCTTTATATATATAGCGCCAACAAATTCCGCAGATTTAATTATAAACACAGGACTGTGTCTAGAACAAGGGTCAACCTTAACGTCTTGAGGAACGAAAGTTTCTAACATAAAACATAGAAAGGATTTTTACTGTTAAAGCAGTGAGACTGTGGAACTCTCTGCAAAGGAACTTGTCATGGTTAATTTCAATAACAAGTTCAAAAAAGTGTTTGATGCATTTCAGAGTGCAAGAATTAACAATTATAGTGTCTAGGATTCTTGAGAGGGTCGTTGATTCCAGGCATATTTCCCGATGCCAGATAGGAGTCGGGTATGAATTTTTTCCCCTCAAATGAGGACAATTGGCTTGTACCTCATTGGGTTGTTTTCCCTTCATCTGGATCAACACTTTAGCAACACTTTAGCAAAATAGGCTGAAATGGATGGATGTCTTGTCTTTTTTCAGCCTTACAAACTATGTAACTATAATGCCAATTTTGAAAGATGTATTTATGATTCAACCACTAGTAGCAATATAAGAACAATACTTAAAATATAAAGGTATACATAGATAAAAGGCAACGTGTTTCACCGGTGTGCATACCCAGCCTGAGGAAGCATTGGTTTTTATGTGCCTTTAAAGTGTGCTGTACCACCTCCAGCACAACCCATCAGGAGCATCACAACACACAATATAATAGGTTTGATTACAACTCTGCAGCCACTAGGCGTGTGCATTTGGCAATCTGTTTTTGTTTTAATATCTACAAGCCACAGTCGATGAATTAAACGGAATTAAACAGGTGTCAAACTATAACCGTCTTAACAGTAATCACTATTTGTTACAGCCAGATTTTGTATTGGACACTCCAGGTATCCATTGTAAATAAAAAAGGACAACTGATGGTATTCTATGGTTGAAACCAGTCCTGGAAGAATAAGGAGGCAGAGGTAGAGGAGCTCCTAGTGCGCCACCTCATGATTGTCAGTAAGAGGCTGCAGTAATGTATGAAGCTGGACTGTTCCATACAGTGGGTACCAGCTGTTAGTTATAGCCAGCACCTGCCTTCAGCAGCCAGGATCTGAGTTATCTCTCATTCTGGCCGTTTAGCTACTTAGATGCTATGATCAATGTGACCACAGCATCTAGGCAGTTAAGTAGGAAGGGGGTAGCCCTTCTTCCATCTCCCCATCATCTCCCTCTGATGCAATTGTGGACTGTTGACTGGTAGGAATGGAAGAGCATAATGAAGACCTCCAAGCCTGCCATCTTACTGCCACTATCACACTCATGCAGAGGAAGGGTGTAATAAGACAGCTGTAATTCCACACAATTCTTGAACTGTTGAACTGTTTGGTCATAATGACCATCATTACATTTGGTGGAAAAGGGAGAAGCTTGGAAACCTAAGAACACCATCCCAACTGTGAAATACGGGGAGTGGCGCATCATGTTGTGGGGTTGTTTTACTGGAGGAGAGACTGGTGCACTTCACAAAATAGATGGCATCATGAGGCATCACCCCCGTATTTCACAGTTGGGATGGTTTTCTTAGGCTTCCAAGCTCTCCCGTTTCCACCAAATGTAATGATGGTTGTTATGGCCAAACAGTATTACATATTAGTTCATCATAACCAAAGGACATGTCACCAAAAATGTAGGACTAAGTTCTGAGTGCATATTGCAACATTAATCTGCTTGTAGTAGGTTTCTATTGGGTAACGGCTTCTTCCTGGCAGAGTGGCCTTCTCAGCCCATGTTGATACAGTACTCTGTTTCCTGTTGATAATGACACAAATCCATACCACTTCGCCGAGCATCGCTTTTGCTTTTGTTCTCGGGTTGATGTGCACATGTCGACCAATGACGTTTACCTCTGAGACACAGAACCCGACCTCCTCCGAGCCCGATATGATGTCTGGATATTCCCATCTTGTTGTACTTTGCGTATAATTTTTGTATTGATGAACAGGCACCTTCAGGTATCTGGAAATTGCAAAGATGATCCAAACTTGTGCAAGTCCACAATTCTCTTCCTGATATCTTGGCTGAATTTCTTTAGAAGTAGTATGTTTCTGGTGTGAATTAAAATACATTCATAGGTGTGTCTCTTATTAACTCAGATGCTGACAGTAAACCTATCAGAAGCTCCCAAAGACATGACATCATCAAATGGGCTGTCTCAATTTTTTTTTTAAAGGCATAGTAATCCTAATGGAAACTTTTGTCTTTGCATAGAAAGTTATAAAAAATGCCTTAAAAAATTCTCTCTCTCTCTCATTATACTAGCATTTGGCAAATATAAATAATTTGTAATCCTAATTTGACCTAAAACGGGTAAGGTTTATTCTGATTTCAATGGGAGAAAAATAGTGAGAAAAACATGCATATGTTTGTCTTTTTCTACATAGTTTTTGTAAACTTCTCCTGGTTTCAACTGCAAGACCTGCGCATGTAGTGTAATCTTTTATGTTTTGTATTTTTAAAAAAATAAACACACTGCAGCAGACAAAAGGATACGACTGCAGCCAATGCACTCAAAATGGCAACTGTGACCTTAAGGAGTGACTCTAACTCCACCAGTAGGGTGGAATTAAATCACATGGCTTGATTTCTACATACACTTAAAAACCAGTGAAAACTAATTGAAAATCGTCCGAAAACTGTCCAAAAACTGCACCAAAAATGGCGCGAAAACAGAAACCCCGACCAACCCCCACAATAACTGTCAGAATTCTGGCAGATTTTGACAAAAAACTGACAAAATATTCAAAACAGTTTTAGGATTTGGTTTTCAATGAGTATTTTGTCCTATGCATCTGTCACTTCCCATCACTTGGAACATCACAGGCACTTATCTGTATATAAGTACTGTCAGGGTGGTCAGGTTCATCTATTTTTTCATGTAAACCACCCCCTATTATAATGAAACATGGCTGGACCAATAGAAACTTGCACTTCTCACCGTAATGTTTTCCCCATACACCTTAATTAGATTGAACTCTCACAGCAGAGCCCTCGACACCTTGTGTCTCTTATGGTAAGTAACTTTTAATGTGTAATGACTGTATGTTTACCCTTGAATTTGTAAAGTGCTGCGGAATATGTTGGCGCTATAGAAATAAAGATTATTATTATTATTATTATGCTGTGCAGATCCAGCCTAACTCTGTTAAAGGACTATGTAAAATGAAAATTCTGATTATATTAATAATTTGTCATATGATTATACATACTTGTATAAATGTATTTAAAAATACATTTGAATTAGTACACAATGTACAACTCATGAGTCAAATTAAAATATACACCATAATTTTTACCCACACAGTCCAAAGTTAAGTTACAATAACAACCAAATAAATATAAAGACATTATACCGGCTACAGAAGCATTCTCAGCCTAGAAAGTCAATCTTTTTGTAGGTGATATATGGCTATGGTTTAATTGACTCATCATGTGATATGTGGCTTAATTTTTTAAAAAATTTTTTTTGGAAACCAGGGGTTTTTCCCCAAATTTTTTTTAAAAAAAAAAAAAAAAAAAAATTTTTTTTTTTAAAAAAGGGGAAAACCAAATTTTTTAAAATTTAAAAAGGGGGTTAAAAAAATTTTTTTCCCCAAAAAAAAAAAAAATTTTTAAAAAAAAAAAAAAAAACCCAAAAAATTAAAAAAAAAAAAAAAAAAAAAAAGGGTTTTTTTAAAAAATACCAAAAAAAAAAAAAAAAAACCCCCTTTTTTTTTCCCAAAAGTTTTTTAAATTTTTAAACCCCTTTTAAAAAATTTTTTTTTTAAAATTTTTAAAAAATTTTTTTTCTTAAAATTTTTTTTTAAAGGGGGGAAATTTTTCCCCCTTTTTTCCAATTTAAAAAAAAAAAAAAGGAATTTTTCCGGCCCCACAAAAAAATTTTTTTTTTTTAAAGGGGGTTTTTTTGTAAAAAAAATTTTTTTTTAAAAAAATTTTAAATTTTATTTTTTTTTCCCCAAAATTGGGGGAAAATTTTAAAAAAGGGGGTTTTTAAAATTTTTTTTTTAAAAATTTTAAAAAATTTAAAAAAAATTTTAATAAAAAAAAGGGGAAAGGGTAAACCCCCGGGGGAAAAATTTAAAAAAATTTTTTTCCCACCCCAAAATTTTTAAAAAAAAAAATTCCCCCCTTTTTTTTTTCCCCCCAAAAAAAAAAAAAAAACCCAAGGGGGAAAAAAAGGGGGGGGAATTTTTTTTTTAAAAAAAAAAAACCAAAATTTTTTTGGGGGGGGGGGGGTTTTCCCCTTTTTGGGCAGGGGGAAAAAACCTTTGGGGGTTTTTTCCCCGGGGGGAAAATTTCCCCCCCCCTTTTTTTTTAAAACCCCGGGTTTTTAAAAAGGGGGGGGGGAAAAAAAAAAACCCCTTTGCCGGGGGAAAAAAATTTTCCCCCCCCCGGGGGGGCCCCGTTAAAGGGGGAAAAATGGGTCCCGGGAAGGGGCCCGGGGCCACCCCGGGGGCCCCCCCAAAGGAAAGGGGGGGAAAATTTTCCCCATTTTTTCCCAAAAACCCTTTTTAAACCCCGGGGGCCCCACCCCCTTTTTAAAACCCGGGGAAAAATTTAAAAAGGGGCCTTTTAAAAAAAAGGGGGGCCCGGGGGGGCCCCCGGGGGGGCCAAAAAAAAAAAAAAAACCCCCCCCAAAATTTTTGGGGGCCGGGGAAGGGGAAAGGGGGGGGGGGTTTTTTTGGGTTTTAAAAAATTTTTTTTTAAAAAACCCGGCCCCCCCAAAGGGCCCCCTTTTTTTAAAAAAAAAGGGGGGGGGTTTAAAAAAAGGGGGGAAAAAAAAAGGGGGGGGGGGGGGGGGGAAAAGGGGCCCCCCCCAAAAAAAGGGGGTTGGGGGCCCCCCCCGGGTAAAAAAAGGGCCCCCCGGGGGCCCCCCCCCCCGGGGTAAAAAAAAAAAGGGAAAAAAAACCCCCCAAAAAGGGGAAAAATTTTTTGGGAAGGGCCCCAAAAAAAAGGGGCCCCCCCCCCTTTTTTTTGGTTTTTTTGGGGGGGAAAAAAAAAAATTTTTTCCAAAAAAAAAGGGGGAAAAAATTTGGAAAAAACCCCAAAAAAAAGGGGGCCCCGGGGGGGGTTTGGGCAAGGAAAAAACCCGGGGGGAAAAAAATTAAAAAGGGGCCAAAAAGGGAAAAACCCCAAAAAAGGGGGGGTTTTTAAAAAAACCCGGGGGGAAAAAAAAAAACCCAAGGGGGGAAAAAAAGGGAAAAAGGGGGAAAGGGGGCCCCCCGGGGGGGTTTAAAAAAAAAACGGGGGGCCCAAAAAAAAAAAAAAAAGGGGGAAAGGCCGGGGGGGGGCCCGGAAGGGGAAAAAAAGGGGGGGGAGAAAACAAAAAGGGGGATAAAAAAAAAGGGGGGGGGGGGAAAAAAAACCCAGGGGGCCAAAAAAGGGGGGGCCCGGAACCCCCCAAATTTTCCCCAAAATAAAAGGGGGAAGGGGGGGCCCACGGGGGAAAAAAAAGGGAAAAAGAAATTTAAGGGGAAAAACAGGGGGGCCCCCCGGGGCAAAGTAAAAAAACCGGGGGAAAAAAGGGGGGGGAAAAAAAAAAAAAGGGGGGGGGGGGGAAAAAAATTGGGGCCCGGGGGGGGGGGGGGAAAAAAAAGGGGGGGGAAAAAAAAACCCCCCGGGGGGGTTTAAAAATTCCCCCCCCCCCAAAAATTTGGGGGGGCCCAAAAAAATTTGGGGGCCCCGGGGCCCCGGGGGGGGGCCCCCCCAAAAAAAAGGGGAAAAAAGGGGGCCCCCCCAAAAAAAAAACCCCGGAAAGGGCCAAAAAAGGGGGGGGGGGAAAAAGGGGGGGAAAAAGGGGAAACCCGGAAGAGGTTCCCCTTTTAAAAAAAACCCCCCCTTTCCCCAAAACCCCCCAAAAAAAGGGGGGGAAAGGGGGGTTTTTTTAAAAAAACCCCCGGGGGGGGAAAAAAACCCCCCCCCCCCCCCAAAAGGGGGAAAAAAAAACAAAAAAAAAAAAAACAAAACCCCCAAAAAAAAAAAACAAAAAAAAAAAAAAAAAAAAAAAAAAAAAAAAAAAAAAAAAAAAAAAAAAAAAAAAAAAAACAAAAAAAAAAAAAAAAAAAAAAAAAAAAAAAAAAGAAAAAAAAAAAAAAAAAAAACCAAAAAAAAAAAAAAAAAAAATTTAAAAAGAAAAAAAAAAAAAAAAAAAAAAAATTTAAAAAAAAAAAAACCCAAAAAAAAAAAAAAGGGGGGGTGAAAAAAAAAAAAAAAAAAAACAAAAATAATAAAAAAAAAACCCAAAAAAAAAAAACACCAAAAAAAAACCCGGAAAAAAGGGGGGGCCCCCCCCCCCCCCCAAAAAGGGGGAGGCCCCCCAAAAAGGGCCCCCCCGGGAAAAAAAATTTTTTTTTTCCCCCAAAAAGGGGGTTTTTTGGGGCCCGGGGGGGGGGGGGGGCCCCCCCCCCCGGGGGGGCCCTTTTTGTCCCCCGGAAAAAGCATGCGCGGGCCATCTGCACAAGGGACTCCCAGGGGGTCCCTGCCTCCATCTCCACTTATAAAAGCCACGGTGCTTGGGGGCAACTGCCCCCATCTTTCCCATCTCCATCCCCCCTCCTCCAGTCTTCCTGCTCCTCCTCTCTTGTCACCCCGGGTAGAAAATCCACCCCATTTCACCAGACAATGCTTCGCCCCAATGTCCCCTCCTCCTCCCCATTTCAGTCCCCACCGGACTCATGTGGCCACGGGTGTAGTCCCCACGCTCCAGTCCCCTGCCCCGACAGATTTTTTTAGCATCCCGTTTTCCAAAGGGCATGAAGCAGTGGAATGACGTTTTTCATCCCGTAGTCCTGGCGACGACAAATAACGTCGCCTCCCGAATGCCTCAACAAAAAGGCCCGGTGCACTCATGACTTTCCACTGGCGACATCAAAGTTTTCACAAAGGGAAATACTTTTGTCTGCCCGGATCATCAAAAAAACGTTAATGGGCCCTTTTTCCCGTTCATAAAAAGCCCGGGCAACATGTTCAGCTGGAATTCCAGCGGGGGAAACATCGCAAATCAGAAATTGTTGGGGGGGGGCCGTTTCCCGGCCGCGCAAATCGGGGGGGTTCCTGGCTTTGTAACCCAATGGATAAGTGCATGCACATTTTTCCCGGGCCCTTTTAAAAACTTCTGAAGTCGGTGGAAGATTAGGAACCTTTTCACAACCAATTTAACACGTGGGCCCAAGCAGGGCGCATGGGCCCTCCCTCCTCGGCAGCGCGGACCCAGTTCCCCCCCATTTTCCGTCACCCCGGTTCCGATTTGCAAATTGGCGCGGAAAAACCACACATCGATTTCTTGGTGCAGAACCCGGGGCAGTTCCTCCCCTGTGTGACTTTTGTTTTACCGAGGCAAGCCAGGTGTAGAACTGTGTGACAACCGGGTGTGCCCTACACAGGGGGTATGATGGGGCAGTAAAATTGGGGGAGGCTGAATTTGGGGGTGGGGTTGGGGGGGAGGAGGAGGCGGACCCTTTGGGGCAGGTGCAAACAGTTTTTTACAACGTGGAGGGAAAAGCGCTTTTCCTGTCCAAGTTTTTTTGGTTTTGCCCCGGCTGGAAGCACAACACCCAGTGGGGCCCTAAAGGACAATTTCTGGCCCCGACCCGTAGTTTTCAGCTCCAGACTCCCCCGCTGCCGTGCAAACCCTTGGGGAAAAAACCCATAAGCCCAGGACCCGACCCACCTTCCCGTTCTACATATTTAAAGAAAAATGTGTACGGGGGGCCCCCTTTTGGAAAAAAAAAATTACGGGTTGGAACTCTCCAACTCGTCTCCGGGACAAGCCATTAGTTCTCTGAACGGTGCAGAGTCCCCCCCATTTTTGGGAAAAGGGGGGGGAAATGCAGCACCAACAACTTGGACAGGAGCCCCGGTCAGCGCTGCACCCTTGGGTGGTTGGACCATACTGTTGTCCTTTTGCAATCGCCTCGCTGAACGACTGCCTGGGGCCAAGAGTAAATAGGGGGCAGGGGCCTCTGGACCGGGAATGAGTCAAAAGAAACAGTTTTTCCCCTTTTTGCAGAGGGGAGGAGCCTTTAAAATGGCTTTCAATCATGCGTGCCCCTGGGCGCTGCTGCGTTGCCCGCAGCGGCAGGAAGGACCCCCATCTTGGGCCCCCTTTCTCCAGGGCCCCCGATGGTGGGCGCTGCATGTGTTGAAAGCAGGGCCCTGGTGCCCCAAAGTTTGCTCCCTGGCCCCCGCTTCCCTTTTTCTGCCCACAGATTTTTTACATATACCCCAAAATTTGGATCCTCCGGTGTCCCTTTGCAAAAACTGCCACCCCCGCCGAGTAACGGATTTTACCGCCAACACTCCGCACTGATGACAAACCCGCCGCCCCCTGCCCTCGGGTGGCCCCTGGGGCTTCTTTCTTTCCCTTTGGGCCTTTCGAAGCAGGTTTTTTTCCCCCTGGAAAAAGCTTTGGGTTCCCACCCCCCCCACCGCTGCTAACCTGCTGACCCCACGCCACAAAACCCCCCTTGCTTGGGTGCGCTGCTGCCTGACCCCCGCAAGCTGACGCCCTCTTCTCCTAACGATGAAGAAGCCCTGCCTCACCCCCGGGTCCCCAAATGGCGGGCGGGTCCCTCATCATCTATTTGTGTTTTATCGCACTGCTGTCCCCCATCAAACCGGTCTTGGTTTTTGCCGAGGCGACCCTCCCAAAAATGAAAACCCCCCCCAACCACCTCCACATCTATACATTTCCGCCCACCTTCAAAAAGCGGCGATATTGGCCCCCTTTCTTCTCTTCCAAGTAAACGCTGACTGCCCCCTCAAATTCCCTTATCCTTTGCTATAATGGGCGCTGAGCCCCAACCCCAAAAGTAGATCTCTGGCTGAGGGGAAACCGGGGTGGGACAGAGGCGGGGTGATGACAAAGGTTTAGGGCCCTGACCCCGCCCCGGGCCTGCCCAAAAAAATGGTTTTTTGTCCCGAGGGGTTTCCCCCCGACTCTTGGGGGGGGTTGTCCCGATGTCTCTGGGAGGGGAAAAATGAAACCAAATCCCAACCCAATCAAAAACCCCGGGTTTCTGAACAACACAAAGGCCCGGGTTTATGACGCGCAGTTGTGGCCCACCATGAAACCCCTTTCCCCCGGCCCCCCCCCCGTCCCCCCCTTTTCGTGCTGGGGACCTGGGCCTGTTCCAGGAATGGGTTTTTGCCACTGCCCCCTCGCCGGGGCAGACCTGTTTTTTATGATGATATTGTATATTTATAAATATACACCCTGTTTTTGGGCCCCCAAATAATCCCGTACCCAACCCTTTGGGTTTAAACCCTTTGGGAAAAAAAATTTCCTCCCCAAAAGGGCCCGGGAAAAATTTTCTTGTATGTTCGTTTAAAAACACTGTGTGTTTTTTTTAAATGGGAAAAACACAAACAGGGTTAAAATTTAAACCCTTCCTTTCATAATTAGGCTACAGGAAAAATGTTAATAATTTTGGGGAAAAAGACGGGTTTTTTTTTTTTTCCCGCAAAACCAAAAACCCAAAGCTTTTAAAAAACCCCTGGATGAAATTGTGCCAAAGAATTGAGCTCCACAAACTAGTAGCTTTTTAGCGTGTTACAATTGCGGTTTTCTACGCCAAACAACAAGAATACCTTGTAAAAAACCTTTTCTTGTGATTTTGGCTACAGGGAAAAAATTTTTATTTTTGGCTTTTAAAAAGACGGTTTTTTTGGGGGACACCCCCACCCAAAAAAACGCTTTAAATTAAACCCCCGGATGTAAATTGCCCAAAAAAATTGACCGGACAAATTTGTAAACTTTGGAAAACGTTTACAATTGCGGGTTTTTCACGCCACACAACAAGAAAATTTCAGTTGTAATTAACCTTTGCTTTTGAAAATTAAGGGACAGGAAAAAAATTTTTTTTATAAACACCTTTTCCCCGGGAGCACAGTGAAGGAGTTTGACTCCCGCGTCCCCGCCCGGCTTATAAAGTGCGGTGACGTCCCCAAAATCCCCCGGCCCCTGGGTTGGGGTTCACCCGCACAATTTTATTTTCAAAGGGTAAAAACCCCCCTTTTCCCCCCAAACTGCTTTTCCCCATGTAGCGCCATGTGCTCGCATTCATTTTATTTATCAAAAGCACCTTCCCTTCACCCCGAAGTCCCCCAAAGTTCGACTTTGTTCCAACCGAAGTTTTTCCCGAAATTTTAAAAAAGAATTCCACTTCGTTTGAAACGATTCGCCCAACTCTATTTTGGGTGACGGGTTTAAGGAAAAAGACATGGAAGGAGTTCGGGACCCTCATTGTGGGAGGCAGGCGGGGCTTGTATGCCACTGGGTTTAAACCCTTTTAGCACCTCGAACCGGGCCCCAAGAAACCGGGGGCCAAGCTTTTTAACCAGGAAAACTTGAGTCGGGTAAACCCCTTTGCCCCAACCACACCTTGTCACCCGGAGAGAAGATGGGAGGAGGTCTTCGCTTTCTGTTAGCTTGTATTTTGTTATAGGAATTATAGGAAAATTCTGCCCACGGTAAAAGATCAGCCCAGTCGTCCTGACGAGCAGAAACAAAGTGCCGCAGATAGGCGCCCATAAACTGGGTTTAAACCCCCACCAAAATGCCCGTTGGATTGAGGGGGGGTAGGCCCAGGAGAAATCCAATTTTATTGTAACTGGTTAAAAAAAAGGGGAGCGCCAAAAACCTCAAAAAAAAATTGAACCCCCCGGGATCAGAGACAATATGGCGGGGCAGCCCATGTGCCGAAAAAATGGGGGAAAAATTTTCTGGCCAAACGAGGGGCAGGGGGAAACCCCGGGCAAGGAAACAAAAATGGGATTTTTTTTAAAAAAAACGATCTGTGACCCCCCAATCACGGTTATTCCCAAAGAGGAAGGGGGAGGTCCGTAAAAAAAAATCCAGGGGCCACGTGGGTCCAGGGGCCCAATGGGGAATAGGCGTGGCGCGGGGCGGGAACCTTTGCCGGCTTGAGATGGGGGGACTTTTGGGGCACACGAGGTCCCCCAACCCCCACCAAATTTTCACAAACGTTTTTGGGCCAGAGTGGGCCACCAATAAAAACGGAAAATAAGAGAGACAGATTTTTTCACTTCGGGTGTCCTCCTCTCGGCCCCAAATTTTCCCCAATGAGTATTTTCCTTGTAAGTGGGCCCCACTTTAAGTTTTGGGCCGAAGGAATAGCGGGAAAATTCTATGGGGGGCAAGCGAAAATTAGCCTTTGGGGGGAGATAAAAAGGCCGTGGTGGGGTTTTTCTTCTCCTATCACGTCAAGGAAAGGGGAAGGGGGATGGGCCCTTTGACATTTTTCTCTGCGGGGCGAAAAAAAATTTAAAAATTAAAACCTGGAAAAGAAAAGGCCCATCGGGGCCGGCGCGGTTTATACGCTGGGCCCGTCGGGAGGTATGGGAGGTTTTTTGTCATCGGTGTAAATATTGCCCCGGTGCTTTGCCCCCCCAGAAGATAGCCCCAAATTCTTCTGGGGGCTATTTTTTTGAGGGGCCAAATTCCCCCGGTCCCCCAAAATAGAGAAATTTTCGCTCAGAAATTGAAAAGGTTTTTTGAAAAAAAAAACCATGTGAGGGTCTTCCCTTTTGGGGGCCTTTTTTGAAAAGAAACACCGAGGAGGGAATTGACCCCAAAAGAAAAAGGGGGGCCTTTTTCCTGGGGTTCCGTTTCGTGTGAGTACCATTGGGGGGAGGTAATGCATACTTCGCTTGAGGGAAAAGCTTCTTCCGCGGCGGGGTGGCCACAATAGGTTTTACTCCCTTTTTTTTTTGGGTTAAAAGACACAATAGGAGACCCCAGTAAAGGGGAAGGCAGCAAAAAACTGTCTATAATAGTTGGCGAACCCCGGGAAACCCTTTGTAGGGGCCTCGGGGGCCCCATAAAGTCTTGGCCACTGCAAAAGGGGCAGAAAATTTGGCAGGTTCCATCTGTGGGCCCCCTGTCCGAAATAATGTAGCCGAGGAAACGAAGGCTTTGCGGGATGGAAAAAAAAATTTTTTTGAGTTTTGGGTAAAAGGCCCCGTTAGCCAAAAAAACGCTGAAGGACTGAGTAAAAGGCTGACGGGGTTTTCCGGGATCGGGGAAAAAGTTTAGAATGTCTCCAATGAAAAGGAAAGGGAAATTACAGGAGGTCCGGAAAAATGTCGTTGACGAACCCCCTGGAAAACTGCAGGAGCGTTCCCAAAAAGGGCATCTTTTTTTTTTTACTCGAAGTGCCACCCACGAGTGTTGGGGTTTTTTTGGTTTGGTTTCCCGAATTCGAGCCCAGGTTATAGGCTCACGTGGGGACCATTTTTGGAGAAAATTTGGTTTCCGGGGGAGCCCCGGTCAAAAAGTGGGTTTTTTTCAGCGGAAAGGGGGGTATCAAATTCTTTTTGGTGATTTTTTGAAAACCACGGAAATCGATCCCAGGAAGCGGGGTTTTCCACCCTTTCTTTTTTACGAAAAAAAAACCCCGGCCCCAGCAGGAGAGGAAAGGCCTTTCCCGGGGATAAACCCCTTCGGGAGTTTCCTCCCTTGATTTTGGGGAAAAATCCCCCAAGGACCCCGGGCCCCGACAGAGGGTAAAACCCTCCCCCCCATGGAGGGAGGGGTTTCCCGGGCAAAAGGTCAATAAGACATAAAATTAGGGACGAATGAGGAGGCGGGGGGACTCGGCTTGCTTCTCAGAGAAGACTTTCATTTATACCCCCCTTTGTTTACTGAGCGGGAAGACCCGTTAGAACTTGGACACACGGGAAAAGGGGTTTTAAGCACCGGGCGGGGGTGCCACCCTAACGCGGAGACATTCTGGCCCCCTTGGGGGGGGCCCGGTCTGCCTTTGAGTACCGGAAAAAAGGCTTTTGGCCACCCCGGGAAAGGGCCCAAAAAGGATGGACGAGGAAGACCCGGGGGTTAACACGTAAAACGAAAGTCTCTCCTTTGAAGTCCCCCCACTTAAAAAGGACAACGGCTCAGTACGGAAAACGGACCGGGTTTTCGCTGAGGATCTCCCCACTGAGGGAGGGGATGGCCGGGAGTTTCTCCGGGGGAAAACCACGGGGGTTTGGGTTTTCTTGGCAGCTTTCCAAAAAGTTTCCAAGCCAAACCCCGAGTCCAAAAAAGAACGCTAAAGTTTGAAAGGGGACCCCCTTTTTCAGTGCTGCCCCGGACGGGAAAGTTCAGACGAGGGGGTTTAAACCCTGCCCCCCCTTTGGGGAACCCTCTCCCAGGGTAGCCTGGGGTGCGCCGTTCCCCCGGGGTCGCCAGGGATGGAGCGGGAAAACCCCCCCTGAGGAGATGTTTCTGGGCTGCCCAGTAAGCATGGGGATTTTCCTTACGCCTGGGTTTCAAGTTCCTCCCGGATTAAAGTTTGGGGTCTATCCACTTGTTTTGGGCCCCCCCCCCCACGGCTGACGGGGAAAGGGGCATGGGGGCCGAGAAACCCCGGCGCAAGACTGGTAGAGAGGGGTTTGGACTGGTTCCTGTTTCCCGGCGGAGTTTCCTCACGTCTCTCCGGGGGAAAAGGGATATCAATGGGGGTTCCCGATGGATGAGCTCAAATAATGAAGAGGGGCGGATCCCGGGTGGAGGGGGCACCCTTTAATCTCGCGGAGGGGCCCCTTTTTTTGAACGTGGGGCAAAAATGCAGCATCTTTCCAAAAAACCCTTCCGATGCTAGTGTGCGGAATTGCCCCGGAGTAGTCCCCCCACGGGGGATTTCCCCTTGCTGCAGGTTAAAACAGGGGGGTTTTTCGGGAAGACAAAAGCGGGGCAGGCTCTTCAAAGACACTGAAAAAACCCCTGTGGGGAAAGTAGCTAGGCCCCGCGGGTGACCGGATCGCCCTCGGTCCCCGGAAGTGGAGTCGCCCAGGCCGGGGTTTTTCCCAAAGAGAGAAGACTGACCAAAGGGCCCAAATTGGATCTTTCCGAAGGGAACTGACAGCCATAATTTCCCAATGAAGGGACACGGGGTGATGAAGCACCTGCGGGCCCTTTGGGGGGTCCCCGTAAAATTTTTGTGGGGCATGGACAAAATGGAGTTTGGGCCCGCGGGAGCGATGACCACAGGAGAGCCACAGTAGCCGACTGCTGCTGTTTGGGGTGGGGGACGAGCTGCTGCCCCAGTGGTAAAGCTGACCCAGCTGCTGCGCTTGCTGCGCGTTTTTGGGGGGTTGGGAGTTTGCTTGACCCGAGGGTTTGGTTTGATTTTTGGCGACGCTCGGTAAATAATACAAAGTCCAATTAAAAAAACTACAATTTTAAAAGAGCTGATGAAGTTGAAAAAGCCATTTTGTTAATATTGCAAAATATTTTAAAAAAGGACCTGTGACATCTTGTGATATTTCTGTTTTAGTAAGTACTTGTGTTTTCTGCAAAATATTTACTTTGAAGACTTTCTTAAAAACTTGCTGTGCCCGGTTCCCCTATTCTTTCTTTTAGATATGTGTTTTCTGAAACAGTCAGTTTAGTGTTTTCTGTTCCAGTTTTTTAGAATGGTGAGGGGCCCGGGTTTTAAAAGTGATAGGGTAAATTTTCGAGGGGACACAAACCCCCTTTTTTAGCAAGAAAAACTTTTATGAGTAAAAGAGAACATGCACCACAAAAAAACAAGTAGTTCTTAAAATAGACATACCAGGACAGCCCCAGATAAAAATAAAAAATTAGGGAAAATTTAAAAACTCCAGAATGACCCAAAAGTGCTAGTTAAAGGGTTTAAGGGTTTACATGACTATTTTTTGGGGGCTTATCAGAAATTCTGCATTTGTTAGAGAGGGGAAAGAGATAAATTTAAATTTTCCAAAGTCCGAGGCAGATTTTGTACGTTGTCCCCTGTAAAACAAAACCAAAAATTTGGGCATGTCCCAAATTAAATTTTCGCCCACCCAAAGTACTTGAGTACAATACTCAAGTAAAATCAGCGTCATGCTGATTTTTTGTAGCAATCAATGGGAGCCGTTCTACAATCCATTTACCATAGTTTTTTACCCTTTATATTGTGAAGTATTATGTGTGTAATCTTCTCCCCAGAAGTGTCGAAAACACGTGTGAATGTACCCTTACAGATATTGTAGAAGATTGTCAAAATATTAAGCACTCCTGTGCTTCTACCCCAAAGGTTTGGGCCCCTATACAGTAAGGGGAAAAAAAAATATTTGGGGCAGCCCCCAAATTTTTGCAAGATAAAAGATGAGATAGGGCCCCTTTTAAATTTACATCAAGGTAACCTCAACTATGAGAGAAAAAAATGAGAAAAAAAATCCAAAAATCAAATTGTCTGATTTGGCAAAAGTTTTTTTTGAAAATTATGGGGTGGCTTTTCCCCCAAAAAAGAAACCCCCCCCTTTAACTTTTTCTTTAAGAGGCTCCTCTGTCCTCCCCTCATTACTGTAGTAATGTCCCCGTTTTTAAATTTTATCAACATTTAAAAAACACCCCGTCCAAACCTCAAACAGTCCCCCCACCCCCCCAAACTCCCTGATGGTGAAGACCAAAGAGCTGTCGAAGGACACCGAAAAAAAATTTTAGCCCCCGCCCAGTTGGCAAGATAGTCTGCAATAGACAAGCACCCTTTGGGATGAAGAAATCAACTGTGGGGGCAATAATTAGAAAAAGGAAGTTACAAAAAACCACTGATAATTCCCCGATCTGGGGGGTCCAAAGCCGATCTCACCCCCTTTTGGGGTCAAAATGATCCAAAACGGGGAGCCAAAAAACCCGGAACTACACCCGGGGGGCCTAGTAATGACCTGCCCGAGAGCTGGGACAAACTAACAAAGGCTACCCAGTAACACACTATGCTGCCAGGGATCAAATCCCCCCCAGTTTCCAGATGCGTCCCCTTGCTTAAACTAATACATGTCCCGGGGGCCCATCTGGGAAAATCGTAGGAGCATCCCGGTGATCCAGAAGAGTATTGGGAGAATTAAAAAATGGTTCAGATTAAAAACCCAAAAAAAGGGCCCGTTTGGTTGGGGGGGGTTTGGGAAACCAAACTTGGGGGGTTTTTTTTGGAGGAAAAATAAAAAGGGGAGGAATGCTGAAAAAGCCCTCCCAAAAAACACCCGACCAATGTGAAGCATGGGGGGTGGCAACATCATAATTTTGGGGCTTTTTTCCGCAAAATTTACCCGGGTGAAAAGGGTCCGTTTTACAAAAAGAATGAATGGGTCCATGTATTTTGGAGTGGGAAACCCCCTTCCATCACAAGGGGATTGGAAAAATGAAGTTTCTGGGTTTTTTTACAAAAAAATATCCCAAGCACACCGGGTAATGAAGGATGGCTTTTGTAAAAAGTATTTCAATTCCCGGAGTGGCCCAGCCAGTCCCCCCAAAATCTCAACCCCCTAGAAAACCTTTGGGGGGAGTTTGAAAGTCCGTGTTTCCCAGCGACAGCCCCAAAACCGCTCCCAGAAACATCTGCAAGGAGGAATGGGCCCAAATACCAGCAACAGTTATGCCAACCTTTGAAAAAAACTTCCCGAAAAAAGTTTGAAACCCCTGTCATTTTCAACAAAAAATATATAAAAAAAGTATTGAGATGAACTTTTTTTTATTGACCAAATATTATTTTCCCATAATTTGTAATAAGTTTTGTTTCCCAAAACAGAAAAACGTGGGTTTTTTGCCCTTTGTTTTTTCATTTTGGGCGCTCTTGTTTAGGTTACGATGATGTCAATTAAGGCCCCCCTCATCTTTTTAAACAGGAGAAATTTCAAATTGGGGGGGGCTGACTAAATACTTTTTTCCCCATTGTATATCCAAAGCCAAAATATGTGAGTATTCACAAGGATATTGAAGTCTAAATTAACCAGGGTTTTTTGGCACCCCCAGAAGAAACTGTGAAGTGAAACTCTGGGTAGTGCTCACCCATGAAGATTCCGCACTCCACAAGGTTTTATACAATGTTTTATTTTAATTTTTGTTTGTGAGTTAAAAAAAAAAAAAAATGATTGTTACACAAGATCTAAAACTCCAGACCATCTGCACTATGTTCTCTGGTTTTCCCTTGTTTTAGGGAGATATAATGTGAGAAGATTCTCCGCAGAAGAGATGTTCAGCTGCCAAAAAGACTGAGAATCTGGACTTCAATATCCCTGTGAACACGACAGTGACTAAAATACTCACATATTCTGGCTTTGGATATAAATAAATAGAGACTGATGATGTTATAGCACAGGAGTGTTTCATATTTTGACATTTGTTTGGTTTGTGACCTATCTGATTTACTCCTGTTTGCTCCATTGTATTTGCAGGATTGTAGCATACACACCAACCTTTTTTTTTTTTTTTTTTCCTTACTATTGTAGAAGATTGATACTTTTTGTAAAACCTTTGCAATTAGGGAGACAGGTGACTATGGATTCCGTAACCATTCAGAGAGGCCAACAATAAAGATTTGAGGGTTTTAAAACTGAATTTAAGAAAATTTTATGTTTGGAAAATATTTAAAAAATTTGGTCCTATGTCACCAATATTTGAGGGCTTTAAATTGGGTAGCCAAATAGTAATTTGAATTATTAGGGATACCTACATCTCTGCTAAGTTTTATTTTTTGAAAGTAAACCATGCATTGTGAGTGTCATCTGCATGAATTTGCTTAAAAGGCTTTAAGGAAGAGAAACTGATAGAAAAACAGGAAAAGACGGGTGCCAGCGAAAAGAAGACTCTGAAGTAGAAGTCCAATGCTAAAATAAAAATAGAAAAACTATTCATGGCACTCCAAAACAAAAGTAAGGTGCAAAAGAGGATGGAGCATGGCGGAATAAATATCTATTCCGCACCTTCATTTTCGTTTAGATTTCCGTGAATATTTTTTCTACACACACACATGCAATTGTTGCAATTCTTTACTCTCTACACAGTGGAATGCAGTGAGAACAATAAAGTATAAAAATGATCAATGAAAATCAAATTTAATATGCCATAGAAGAAGTTGGGTTCCAGCTTTCTTGTGTCTATCCAGCATCCAGGAAAACTGGGTGAAGCTCCAGCCCTGCATCCATGTCTTTAATAAAATGGTCAAAGTGGGATGGTGTCGAGGATTGTTTTTTTTTATAGGATGGGCAATGATTCAACAAGTGGGAAATTCGTTTTGAATTTCAGGAAAACTTCGGTTTCTAACAATCAAGTTTGGGACTTCGGGGGGAACGAATGTGCTTTTTCATTGAAAAATTGGCGCGAGAATGGCGTTCATGGGGCAAAGAAAATCTGGGAGGAAGAAAGGGGATGCCTGCAAATGTCAAAGAGAAGCCAATCAAGACCGGGGGGATTCTGTGGCCACCGCACTATAAAACAGTAAGTCCGGGCGCGACCTGGGGGCTCATACCGCTCCCATGTACTGATCAGGGGAAAGGGTGCCGCGCTGATTGTTAATGAAGAACTGATTTTTATACAGCGATTTTTTTTGGGGTGTCCAGCTTGTCTCAAGCTGCTTTTCCTTTAAAGTTCTATTTTTGATTTTTTTTTGGGGATTGGATCTAAATCCCGTGTGCGTCCACTGCAGCTGCATAAAATTTAAATCCTATCTGCTCACAAACATTGAATATCCAAGGGGGTCTAAACCCGTTCCTTTTTATTCATTTAAAGAAACAGCGTTTTTACAATACAAAAACCACTTCATTTTGGCTACTCAATTCTTTTCGCAATTTTACATCCAGGGTTAATTAACGTTGTTATTCACTGTGGTGACCCAAGAAACCTCATTTTCCCGCCAAAATATATACATTTTTTTCCCGTAGCCTAAATTTAAACAAAGTTAATTACAATTTATCTCTTTTTTGTGGCGTAAAAAACGGCATTTAAAAACGCACAAAGCTATATTTTGTGTGGCTAAATTCTTTGGCAAAATTTTTACATCCGGGGTTAAATTAAGCTTTTGTTTTTCAGCTGGGTGACTCCAAAAAAACCGTCTTTTTTCACCGCCAAAAAATATATACTTTTTTTCCTGTAGCCAATTTCAAAAGCAAAGGTTAATTACAATTTTATCTCTTTTTTTGTGTGGCGTAAAAAAACACCGCATTGTAACATCCCTACAAAGCTAGTAGTTTGTGGTGCTCATTTTTTGGGCGCAATTTACTCCAAAGGGGGGTTAACTAATTTTTTTCTCAGTTGCACTCAGTAAAAGAAACTTTCTTTTTCACCGCCACAGAAGAAATTCTGTCATAATTCATACCGAAGGTTAATTAACTTTTACATTCAGTAAAATACACGAGTTTTTTAAACGGAACATACAAGTACATTTTTCCTGCCCATTTTTGGAGCGCAATTTATATCCGGGTTACCCAAGCTTTTTAGGGGGTTCATTTGGAGTCAAATAAGGGTTTTAAATTTATCTATCAAATAACTTCATCAAACAGTGCGTACATTTTAGAACAAACAGTATGTCAGACAGAGCGGGCGCAGGCTCTTCACCCCTGAAAAGTGGCAAAGGCACAAATATTCCTGGGGGGGCCCAGGCGCAGCACATCAAGGGGAGTCCAGCAGGGTCCCCTGGGGGGGGGCCACAACTGCCGCTGTCATCTACGGCCGTGTGCTGACTAGCAACCCAATGGTTCTTGTTTGGGTTGGGGCAGGTCATCCACTTCCCCCAGATGACTCGACAACCCCACCAAGAGTCGGGGGAACCTCAGACACAACCCTTAGTTGGCAGGGGGGGGCCCGGGGGGGGGGGGAGCGGGCACGGCCCCACCTGCCCCTTAAAACCCGCCTCTGTCCCATGCGGTTCCCTCGCCGAGATCTACTAGTGGTCTGGGCCCGCCACAAATAGCGAGGAGAAGAATTTGAGGGGGGATCAGCAGCTACTTGGCAGCAAAAATAGGGGCCAAAAATCCCCCGCTTCTTGCAGTAGGGGCAAAATATAGATGTGGAAGTGGGATGGGGGGTCATGTTTTTTGGGGGTCAGCCCTGCATACCAAGACCGGTGATGGGACAGCAGTGACATAAACACAAAAAATGATTACCACCGCACTTGGGGGCCGGGTGAGGGAAGGGGTTCATCATCGTCAGGAAAGGGGCGTAGCTTTCCGTCAGGCAGTGGGCAGCCACAAGTGGGTCTGTGGCCGGAGTCAGCAGGGAAGCACATTGAGGTCGGGAGCCAAGCGGGCCCCGGGTAAAAAATCCGCTTTTCAGGGCCAAAAAAGACGGCACATGGGCTCAGCGAGGCAGCGGCGGCAGTAGTCACTCAGGCGGATGTTGGGGTAAAATCCATACTCGGTGGGTGGCGTTCTTTGCTAAACACCGAGGATCCAATATGGGTATTTGTAGAATCTGTAAGAGAAAGTAAGCGTGGCCAGGGAGCTAACTTGGGGACCACGCCCGCCTCAACACATCAGCGCACCCCCCGGTGGCCTGGGGGAAACGTGGCTCAGATGTGGTGGTCCATCCGCCGCCGCAGCAGCAGCACAGCGCCCAGTGGGACCATGCCATTGCAGCCATCAAGGCTCCACCACCTCTGCAAAGGGGAAGCTGTTTCTCTTTGACATCATTCCCATCCAATTCTCCGCCCCTCGCACCATGGGGCCACATTTTTTCAGCGAGGCAATTGCAAAGGACAACAGTATGCGCCAACCACCTAAGGTCAAACTACCTACTCCTGCCCCCAAATTGTTGGTGTTGGGATCCCCCCCTTTCCAATGGTGGACCCCCTGCCCGTTCAAGGGAAATAATTCTTTGCCGGGGGGGGGGAGATGGAGAGTTCCCAACCGTAATTTATTTTTCCAAAAAGGGGAGTACCCAGCACTTCATAAATATGAGAACAGAAGGTGGGCCCCTCCTTGAGCTTATCGGTGTTCCAAGGTGCAGGGGGGGGGGGCCCGGACGTCTGGAGCTGAAACTACGGTCAGGGCCAGTAAATTTTCTTTACGGAAACGGATAATTTGCCCCGGCCCACCACCAAAACCCCCTTGGACAGGAGACGCCCCTTTTTCCTCCATTTCAAATGGGGGGGGGGCTCCTGCCCAATGCCCCTCCCCCACCTCCCCACCACCCCCCCCCCACCACCATCCCCCCCACAAGTACTGCTCCCTCATCCACAGTGTAGGGGACAGCGGTGTTACCAGTTCACACCTGGCTTGCCTCAGCGAACGAAGTCACACAGGGGAGGGAACTGCTCCGCGCATGCAGCAAGAAATCGATGTGTGGCTTTCTCCGCGCCAACTGCAAATCGGGGCCATGGTGACGACAATGGGAGGAACATGGGGTCCGCGCTGCACCGAGGGGGATGGGCCATGCGCCCTGCAAAGGCGCACGTTTCAATCGTTGTGAAAAGGTTCCTGAAGTCTTCCACTGATCTTCAAAGATTCTGAAAATGGCCAGGAAACTGTGCATCACTTCATTTATTCCTACAAAGCCCGGAACACCCTCCTCAGTTTTTCCCCTCAAACGGCCTCCCCCCAAAACACTCTGATATCGATGTTTCCACCCGGGGAAATTTCCCGCCTGCACAGTTGGACGACGTT
>JAODAL010018828.1:0-73644 GCA_025379985.1 Phyllomedusa bahiana
GAACCCCACCTATTAACAGGAGAGTCTTATATCTTTTAGCAAAGTACTAGCTTCAGTAAGGGATCCCAACCCAACTACTTGGGCAGTCGTCCCTAATCTCATAGACCCGAAAAAATTAAGGCCCCCTTTGGGACCCCGTCTCCCACAGGTGACACTTGTAGCCCAGAGGCGAGAGATACAATTTAAAACGTCATGCTGACCTCGCCGACATGTTTCGCCAGCTAACCCGGCTTTATCAAGGCTTAGAGGTCCGATCCCATGTGGTCTGAGCTCACTTGCATGTATATCATTGTAGTGAAACACCCCATTCAAGTGCTCACCAATTAGCCATCAGAGAATCCACATAAACCCCCCAACTCCCCCTTCCGCGCGCGCACACTCATAACATGTCCTGCTAAAGCTGCCACCATGCTCTCATGAGCCAACAACCTTCAGAAAGGCTCCGTGTCCGCATCTGTGTCCGTCTCCTCCTCCCTCACTGGCTGGACCTGTTGTTTCAGAGTATCCAACGATCGTTCCAGAACTAAGATCACCACAATGCTCATGCTGACAAGGGCATTGTCCGCAGTTGACCATTTTGGTGACGTCTTCAAAACTGGCAAGGATGGTGCAGAGCTCTTTCACCTGCCTCCACTCTCGGTGGCTCAACACCCCGAGGTCCGCACCGCTGCTTGTCAGGCCATGTGTCACTTCAAATGGCGAAAATGGCATGCGTGCTGCCACAATCGCTGGAGCATGTGGAGGGTGGAATTCCAGCGTGTTGCACGTCAACAATAAGACGGTGACGGGGAGCCGAGCTGACACTGCAACGCAGCGAGGCGGGACGAAGCAGGGTGCGAAAGGCAGAAGTGTGAACTCAGACCTCGAGTCTTCCTTAGCAGGCAGTCCAGACCCGGGTAGCGCTTTAGAAATTTCTGGACAACAAGGTTCATGACATGTGCCAGGCAAGGGATGTGCTCCAGCCTACAGATCTTAAGGGCGGCCACAGATTTTGACCGTTATCGCACACCACCTTGCCTGGCACAAGTTCTTGTCACCCAGCCAGCGCTCGGTTCTCGTTGCAGAGAGCCGTCCACACTCCTGACCTGTGTGTCGACGGTCTCCAAACAGATTAATTTCAACACGGCCTGGTTTCTATGGGCAAGTGATGCCACCAGAGGATTTTTGGGGGAAAAAACCCATGCACCATCCTGGGGTTTTGACGAGCGTAGCGCCGGGCCTGAGAGCCACCGTCACCACCAGAGACACCCCACCAGCTCACCTAGGAGCTGCACAGAGATATACCGGCCTTAGCCGTGCTTACTAGTCCATGTGTCGGTGGTCAGATGGAATTTGCCGGACACAGATGCAGACAACACGCTTGAAATTTTAGATGACACGTGGCTGGCCAGGGCAGGGAAGGCTTTTCTGGCAAAGAAATGCCTCCTCGGCATCTGGTATTGGGGGCAGGCAAGGTCCATGACGTGGCAGAACCCATCGGTGTCCACCAGACAGAAAGGCAACATTTCCAAGGCCCAAAAAAGCCTGGCAATGCCGACATTCAGGCTTTTGGCTTTGGGAGGGTTTTTTGGGTTAAAGTGTTTCTTCTGCTCCCAAACCTGGAAGACAGAAGGCTGGCTGCTAGACTGGCCGCTGTACGGTGTGCGGGTCATCAAACTGGTGGAAGGAGAAGGGGTAGGATGGGTCTCTGGTGCTGCTGGTGGTACTCGGGCGACGGTGGAGGCTGAAGCGGAGGCTGACCCCGATCATGACTCTGAGAGACATGGGCAGCGGGAGGAACGCTTGGTGGCGGCGGAGGAGGAGGAGTCGGAGACAGAGGGTGTGACAGTGGTTGGAAGCCCGGTATCGGTGTGGCTTTTTTTGGCCAAGTGTTGCCTCCATTTCAACTCATGCATTCACTGCATGTGACTACCATGTTGGGGGTGGTTAAACACCTAAGTTCTTGCCTTACTGATGCGTTTACGGCAAAGGCGGCATATGACATCGCTGGATGAATCAGAGGCTTGCTCGAAAAAGGCCCAGGCTTGAGAGGTCCTAAATCTTTTCGACGGCAATAAGCGAGGAGCGGTGTTTCCGTTGATCGTGGGTGGCACAATCATCTCAGCAGACTTCTGCGACCGCCCTCTCCCTTTTTGAGGTGGGACCCGTACTGACACTACCCCATCGTCTTCCTCCTCGCCCAGTGATGAAGTGCTCGCAAGCAAATTCTGCTAAATACACCACGTTGGATCCGCAATGTCATCATCATCATCATCAACACAGGTGACTTGGTCGTCCTGACATTCTGCATCCAGGAGCTGCGGGCTACAAGCAAGAGGCACTGCAAGGCGTTGCCGACTGCCCAGGATTTTTGCCGATTGACCGGCTTCCTTCTCCTCCTCTGATGGCATCAGTAACTGGGCGTCAGAGCAGACAAAATCATCCTCTTTGGCCTCTTGGTCTTTGGAAATGCCCTTTTGACCCCAACCGCATTTTGTCATCAAAGAGGTCTTCAGAAAATGGATTATCACAGTTTGGGGGGCAAACGAGTTGACATTTGGGCTGGGCCTTCGCTTCATGTTGGAAGGGTGCGACGATGCGGATGACGACATTTGTGGCCGTGACTGGGAGGACGAGGAGGTAAGACTGCTGGATGCAGGTTGCATTAACCCCTGAAGAACAGATTGGCGACGCTGTTCGTTACTGAAATTTACAGGGCCCTGACCCAGTGATGACAGGCCTGACGGTCCTGCAACCAACGATCCGCTGGCTTGTGTGTTGTCACCAGCACTGGAAGGAGCACCTTCTCTCGTACCTCTACCTCCTACATCTCTCTTTGCTCGCTTACCACCTACATTTCCCTCCATGTTCAGAAAGATAAAATTTAAGAAGGTATGGAAGAGTTTTTGAAAGTCTCTTATTAAAAGACGACAAATCACAGCTATTCTTAAATCCCTCTAATTTCCTACAGCCCAAATAGATTAGGAACTGAAATGTTTCTAGCGAATACCTGTGAAATGCGGTTGGTGGAAGAACCGTAAGACAAAATCAACAGTGTTCTTCCCTCCCAGGGGTTTACAATGCCCAGTAGGACTAGGAATTGATAGTTTTCAACAAAATATCATACAAAAGCACTATCTGCCCCCAAACTGAGATTCAACGAGCGCAATAAAACTATTCAGAAGTTACACGGATGAGAAATTGCGTTTCTTGCAGCAATGACAAATGAGAACAGTTGCTAGAAAATTTTTCTATCAGAATTGTCATACAACTTGGCTATTTGAAAAAAATAGGGCCGCACCACGTGAAATACAGCTATTTAAAAGTTATACGGATAACAAACGGTGGTTTCTGCACCAATGAAATACACCAACAGTAACTACGAAATTTCTGTATCCAAATTTAAGTACAAGGTGGCTATTTGAAAAAAACTGGGGCGAACCCAAAGTGCAATACAGCTATTTAAATTTTTATACGGATAAGAAAAGGAGGTTTTTTTCACCAATGAAAAAACACCTGCAATTACTGGAAATTTCTGTATCCTAATATGAGTACAAGATGGGTATTTGAACAAAAATGGCCTGCGCCAAAGTGAAAAAAACCTAATTAAATTGTGTACGGATAATAAAGTTGATTTTTGCACCTATGAAATACAACAGCAATTACTAGCAAATATCTGTATCCTAATGTAATTACAAGTGGGTTATTGAAAACCAAAATGACCTGCGCCAAAGTGAAAAAACCTAATTAAATTGTGTACGGATCATAAAAGGTGGGTTTTGCACCTATGAAATACACCTGCAATTACTAGCAAATTTCAGAATCGTAATATAAGTACAAGATGGGTCTTTGAACAAAACTGGGCTGCGCCAAAGTGAAAAAAAAACCCAATTAAATTGTGTACGGTTTTATAAAAGGTGGGGTTTGCACTAGAAATACAACAGCAATTACTAGCAAATTTTTGTATCATAATATAAGTTTCAAGATGGGTCTTTGAACAAAACCGGGCTGTGCCAAAGTGAAAACAACCTAATTAAATTGTGTACGGATAAAAAAGGTGGGTTTTTTACCAATGAAATACACCTGCAGTGACTAGAAAAGTTCTGTATCCTAATGTAAGTACAAGTTGGGTCTTTGAACAAAACTGGGCTGCACAAAACTGAAAAGAAAAACTAATTAAATCGTGTACGGATAACAAAAGGTGTTTTTTGCACCTATGACATACACCTGCAGTGACTAGAAAAGTTCTGTATCCTAATGTAAGTACAAGTTGGGTCTTTGAACAAAACTGGGCTGCACAAAACTGAAAAAAAAAAACTAATTAAATTGATTACGGATAATAAAAGGTGTTTTTTATACCTATGACATACACCTGCAGTGACTAGAAAAGTTCTGTATCCGAATGTAAGTACAGAAAGCGCCGAAAATGGCACGATAGTAATAGATTATGGGCGGATTCTCACTTAAATTATTGCGTGATCGGAAAATTCCGATCAACCTAAAAACCGTGCCGATTTCAACTTTGTCGATTAAAATCGCTCAACACTACTCCTTTGCAAGAGGATGTCGTCCGTAGAGCAACTCAAAGGGTGAAAACCCTGTTGAGGCCTGATGGACTTCTCTAATAGAGAACAGCAGGTAGGGTATTAAGCAATCCCAATCCCGGCCATCCTTTACCACCACCTTTCTGAGCATGGCCTTCAGTGTTTTGTTGAAGCGCTCTACTAGCCCATCAGTTTGCGGATGGTACACTGAAGTCCGTAGCTGCTTTATACACAGGATCTTACACAGCTCTTTCATAACCCGAGACATGAAGGGTGTTCCCTGATTGGTCAGGATCTCTTTTGGCAGTTCTGTCCTAGAAAATATGTGCACCAATTCTCGGGCGATGGATTTTGATGAGGAAATCTTTAGAGGCACGGCTTCCGGGTATTGGGTAGAATAATCTAGTACCAGTTGAATGTATTGGTGACCTCTAGCTGATTTCACCAGTGGGCCCACTAGATCCATTGCTATGCACTCAAAAGGGGCAGAGGCACTAAGTGGCTATTGAAATGTGACACCGGGGCAGTTAATTGGCAGGTGGGACTGGAATAAATCCAATATTCCCTATGACATCCTGGCTAATAGAATCTTTGCAAGATTCGTTCCCGGGTATTATCTACCCCCAAGTGTCCCCCCAACACATGAGAGTGGGCTAGGTCCAATACCAACCGCCGGTAGGATCCTGGGACCAGCAATTGTTCCACCACCTCTCACTTTATTTACCAGGTATAGTAGATCATTAACCAGGGTGAAATGCGGAAACCTGTGATCTGCCCCTGTTTCCTGGGGAACCCCATTTATCACGGCAACGTTTTCTAGGGCGGTTTTCAATGTCAGGTCAATGAGCTGGGCGGTCCCAAAATTTTCCCGGGACTAGTGTTGAGCGATTACGTTGGCTATCGACATCAGGCGATAGTCGATAGTAGGCCACCATCGATAAGGTTTTTCGATAGTGAGCAGTCGATTATGAGCGATGACCATTAAAGTCTATGGGAGAGCAACAACACCTTCATTCTTACACCCAAACATGGCTGGAGAAGCTGGAATTAACAGCCACAAAAGTCAAATGGATACCTGCTACATCTTAGGGACAACACTTAGGCTATAAAAGCCACAGAAAAAAAGTCACACACCATTCACTATCCCTGTCTTGTACCACAGCATGACCCTTAAACCTGCATCACCCACAAATTAAAAAGTGCCAGAAGGCAGTATTTTTGAACCATCATTTTTTCTTGAACTGGACATTGAATTCCCCGTCATGGAACGCAGCATGAGCCCAAACCCGCATGACCCCCCCATTTAAAAGGCCGGAAATAGGATCTTTCAACCACTTTTTAGTTTCAATGGACATTGACTACCTTGTCCTGGCCACACAAAAGGCCCCCCCAAACCGCATGACCCCAGATTTAAAAAAGTGTGGGAAAAAAGGGGTCTTTTAACCACCATTTTGTTGTTTTACTGGACATTGACTATCCCTGTCCCGGGCCCAGCAGAGCCCCCAAACCTGCTACCCCCAATTAAAAGGCCGGAAAAAGGAGTCTTTCAACCCCCATTTTTAGTTGAACTGGGCTTTGACTAACCTGTCCGGACCGCAGTATGACCATTAAACCTTTGCCCCACAGTTAAAAAGTCCGGAAATAGGAGTCTTTCAACCCCTTTATTTTGAACACATTGACTAAAAACCCCCTGGACCCAGTAGACCATTAAACCTGTCGACCCCCAAAAAAAAAGTGCCGGAAAAAGGATTTTCAACCACCATTTTATTTGAAGGCTTTGATTTAAACCTTCCTTGCCACAGCAGACCCGGGCGGGATTACAGGGGGTGGGGTGAGAGCCCAGGCTGGGCCCGTGATCTATTAACACGCATTTTTTTAAAATGCCCTGATGACGCAGCAACGAAAACTGCTCGAAGCAGAGTGGGGAAGCGGAAGTTGAGAACACACCCTTTCCTCATTACCCCGTCAAGACCGGGTTTACCTTCCCCCCCCCGTTGGTGCGGACCAAATTTGGGCTTCACTGGAAATACTGTGGTTAACGCCCTGTTCCACCCAGGTGCCTTTTTTTTGGGCTTCTTTTTCATTTTACCACTGCGGGAGAAATTGTCTCTGTACTTTTTTCCTGTCCATGCCCATATCCATGTCCTCAATAACCTACTTTGGGTCAATTTTCCTTTTCCTCCCTTATACAATTAGAGGAATTTTTTTTCCCAGCTATTTTGTACATGAAATTTTTTTTAATAGTTTAATTCTAGAAAACACATTTTTAAAAAGGGATGGAATCCCCCCATGTCTTTATTTCTTTTTTTTTTTAATTGTATTAAATGGGTTGTCTAATACGGGGTTTGATAGCTTTTTAAAGACTTGCAAAAAAAGTCATTTTACAATAGTTCATTAACAGTGTCCTCCATCCTGTTTCTGACACACCATCACCCTTTGAGCCCTTTTGAAAATTGGAAGAAAAAATGTCTGTTAAAAACAACATTTTTTTATAATAGGGACCTGTAGTAAGCTCTTTAAAAGCAAAATGCCCCAAAAAAATTCAAAGTTTGACCCTTGAGCCACTTGGACATTGTGAAGAACAAATGTTGTTAGAAAAACATTTTTTTTATAATAGGTCTGTTATAGCTGGCATTTCAAAGCAAAATGCCCCCCAAAAATCAAAGCATGACCCTTGAGCCACTTTTGGACTTTTGTGAAGAACAAATGCGTTAAAACAACATTTTTTTTATAATAGGACCTGTAGAAATAGCTGCATTTCAAAGCAAAATCCCTCAAAAATTCAAAGCATGACTCTTGAGCCTTGGGACAATTTGAAGAAAAAATGTCTGGTTAGAAACAAGATTTTTTTAAAAATGGGACCTGTAGTTTTGCTGCATTTCAATGCGCATGCCCCAAAAAAAAATTAAAAATGATTTCTCAACAGTTAAAAATTGTGAGGGAAAAATGCCACAGAAGCCACATTTCTTTTAAAAAGGACCTGATTATTGCTGTATCCACGCTACATGCCCCCAAAAAATTATAAATATGATTCTACCCTATTAAAAATTGTGAGGGAGAAATGCCACTTAAAAGCCACATTTTCTGTTCCAAAGGGCCCATATTATTGCTTATCTCACAGCAACATGACCCAAAACCATTGAAAATGCGAAAACTTCTTAAGATAAGGAGAAAAAGGAAAAACGGTGTTGTCATAAAAACCCTTGGTGTCTTTTACAGTCCCTCCCAGCAAAAACCCAAAATGAACTGTTGGGAAAAGAGAATAAAAATTGCAGTAAGAAAGTTTTTAAAAAAAAAATTTTTCAAGAGGACCATTTCTTTAAAAAGGAAATGTGAAGTAGACGGAACTATCGTGACCTCGACAAGGGCCACAAATCATCAGAGATCCATCCCTGATTCATCTTGATGAAAGTTAAACGATCCACATTATCGGGGAAACCCGGATGGTTTGTCGTAAGACCCCTCCAGCGTGCTGAAGGTCCGCTCAAAGAGCTGGCCGGGCAGGACAAACCTCTAGGGGCGTACGAGCCAGCGGGGGCCATTCTCCTTTTTGAAACCCAGAAGCTTTTGGGGGCCGGAGCATATACAAAAACATTGGGGTGTTGGGGAGGTAGTTGCACCATGATCTTAAGCTGATCTCTGGTTTTTGGGATGTGTGCCCTGCATTCAGGTTGGTGAGGTGGTAAAAAAAAGATTGCCGGGGTCACCCATTAGGTTCTGCCCCCTTGCCTGCTGCTCCCGCTACGCCTACTTGGCACTCACTGCGTCACGTCGCTGATGTTTTTTTTCCACCGTGACATTTGGGGAACGTGAAGCAGACGCAAAGATTCTCCAGTTGATCAATCAGCAAGGTCCCCATTTCCTGCTTTTTACTCTCTTTTTTGGGTGGGGGGAAGGGAAGGGCTGAGTTTTGTTTTGTACGGGGACCGGGAGGGTGGCCCCCCAGTAACTTTTTGTTGTTTTTGATGGCCTTGGCGGGGGATATGTTGGAGGAAGGGAGCACCCAAGCACTAGTGAAGGGGAGCCTTGATTTCCCAACCCCGGGGTCGGGGGGGCACAGCAAACTGATCTTCCTCATCTTCCTCCTCCCCCTCAAATTGGGCCCAACCTTTTCCAAGGCGGGGAATGGGAACATCGGTGTCTAGAATTCTCCCCTCCCCCTCCCCCTCTGCTCCTCCAGCACCGCTTCAACACACCCCTGCCTTGCCTGAATAGCACCCTGAGAGCTTGCCCCCCTTTCCTAGCTTGGACCCCGAACCACTCCCCAATGAAGACTGATGAAATTGGAAACGTCGGGCCTTGTGGATTTGAGGGAGAGAAAGGCTCCGTGTCCGCATCTTGTCCGTCCCTCCTGTCGTGGGGGACCTGTTGTTTCAGAGTTCCAAGTCTTTCCCCATAACTAAGTCACCACAATGCTATGGAAAAGGGGCTTTGGGTCCGCACTGACCTTTGGGGGTTTTTTAAAAACGGGCAAGGATGGTGCAGACTCTTTCCCTGGCCCCACTCCGGGGGTAAACCCCCCCAGGTCCGCCCGTTGTCAGGCCAGTTCATTTTCGTACTGCGTAATGGCATTGCGCGCTGCCACAATGGGGAAAGTGTAAAGGGGGGAATTCCATGTGTTGCCCACGAAAACAATGAGGGGTTTGAAGGGGGGCCCCGAGCTACGCTGCAACTACCGGGCGGACGAAGCGGGGTGCAAAGGCGAAATGCGAACTTAGACCTCGAGCCTTCCCAGCAGGCAGCCAAACCCGGGTACTCTTTAAAAAATTTCGGGACGACAAGGTTCATGACATGTGCCAGGAAAGGGGGTGTGCTCCAGCCTACCGTCTTAAGGGTGGCCACAGATTTCGCCCGTTATCCACACCACCTTGCTGGCCAAAAATTTTTGTCACCCACCAAAGCCGGTTCGTTGGGAAGCTGTCCCAGTCCTGACCTGTGTGTGGACGGTCTCCAAGACAGATTAATTTCAACACGGCCTGGTTTCTCTGGGGACATGAGCCACCAGAGGACCCTTGGGAAAGAACCCCGCACCTTCCCGCGGGTTTTTAAGAGTGGCGCCGAGCCTGAGAGCCACCCTCACCCCCGGGACATCCACCCAGCCACCCCAAGAGCTTCACAGAGATATACGGCCCTTTGGCCCTGCTTTCCTAGTCCATGGTCGGTGGTCAGAAAGGGCTTTTCCGGCCACAGATGCAGACAAACGCGCTTGAAATTTTAGATGACACTGGCTGGCCAGGGCAAGGGACGGGTTTTCTGGCAAAGAAATGCCTGCTCGGGATCTGGATTTGGGGGAGGCAAGGGCCATGACGGGCTGAACCCACTGTGTACCAAAAACGGAAAGGGAACATTTCCAAGGCCAAAAGCCGGAAATGCCCCACCTTCAGGCTTTTGGTTTGGGGGTGGTTTTGGGTTAAAGGTTTTTTCTGCTCCAAACCTGGAAGACAAAGGGGGGCTGCTAGATGGCCGCTGTATGGCGTGCATCGTCAAACTGGCGGGAAGGAGAAGGGTAGGGGTGGGGACTGGGGGACGGTTTTAGGGTGAAGGGAGGCGATCCCGATCATACTCTGGAGACATGGGCAGTGAGGAACGCTTTGGGGATGGCGGAGGAGGCGGAACAGAGGGTGTACATTGGTTTGGGGGCCGGGGTCGGTTCTGGGCCTTTTTTTTGGGCCCAATGTTGCCCCAAATTTTTAACTCATGAATTCGCTGCATGTGACTAGAAGTTGGTCGTGGTTAACCACATAAGGTTCTTGCCTCTACTTTTGATTTACGGATAGGCCTATACATCGCGGGTGAATCAGAGGCTTTGGGCAAGAAGGCCCAGGCTTGGAGGTCCCCGGACCTTTTTGACGGCGAAAGCGGGAGCGGGGTTTGTGCTGACCGGCTGGGGGAATCATTCAGCGGGCGCGCGACCGCCCTCTCCCTTTTGAGGGGTACCCTACTGACACTACCCCATCGCTTCCTCCTGTCCATGATAAGCGCTCGCAAACAAAATTTTGCTGAAAAGACCATGTTGGATCCACAATGTATCACACATCATCAACACAGGTGACTTTGCGTCCTGACATTCTGCATCCAGGAGCTGGGGCTACAACAAGAGGGACCCCCAAGGGGTTGCCGACCGCCCGGGAAAATTTTTTCCGATTGACCGCTTCCTTCTCCTCCTCTGATGCATCATAACTGGGCGTCAAGCAGAGAAAATCATCCTCTTTGTCCCCCTTGATCTTTTTAAAATGCCTTCTGACCCCCCCCAAATTTTGACTCAAAAGGGGCTTCAGAAAATGGTTATCCACAGTGGTGGGTCACGAGTTACATTTGGCTGCTTTCCCCTGTTGGAAGGGTGCGGTGTTTCTGATTTACACTTTGTGGGTGACTGGGGGGACGAGGAGGTAAGACGCTGGATGAGGTTGCATTAACCCCGAAGAAAATTTGGCGACGCTGTTCTTATGAGTTTCACAGGGGGCCCCGACCCCGCGATGACAGGCCGACGGTCCCGCAACGATACCGTGGCATGCGGGTTTTCGCCACACTGGAAGGAGCACCTTTCTCGTACCTCTACCTCAGTCCACCCTCCTCTTTGCTCCTTTTCCACCCTAATTTCGCTCCATGTTCAGAAATATACAAATTTTAGAAGGGTATGGAAGGTTTTGGGAAAATCTCTTATTAAAAGACGGCAAACAAGTATTCTCAAACCCTCAAAACAAAACAAAAATTTCGGTTCAAAAAAACTGCAAAATAGATCTATCAACAAAACTGGGCCGCCCAAAAATCAAAAAACACGTATCTGAAATGTATTCGGATAAAAAAGGTTTTTTTGGGGACCTATCAATTTACCCGTGGTGAGTAAAAATTGCAGTATTCACATTTAAGTGCAAGGTGCCTAAAACAAAGCTGTAGTCGCCCAAAATCAAAAAAAAAAACTAAATTTTTTCGGATATTACAAGGGATTTTTGGGACCCATCAACCTGGGTGATTGCTGGATTCTAATTTAAGTACAAGGGGGATATATCAACAAAGGGGGAATGGGCAAAATGAAAATGAACACCCATCTGAAATTATCTGATAATAAAAAATGGATTTTGCACCTAACAAGAACCTGCTTTTCAGAAAAAATGTGTATCCATAAGTTTAGGCTGCCCAAACCAGGAAAAATTTCAATCGAAAACTGTTAATAATAAAGTATTGCAATGTTACACAAGTCTTGGTGAACTTATCGTATTCTTTATAAGCTTGTCTATTCGTATAATTTTAAAAATTTTTTTCACCTTTCAATTCACCTTGGTAAAAAATTCTTGGATTTTAAATTTAAGTGCAAGGTGGATATTCAAAAAAAGTGAATGGGAAAATTGAAAATGAAAACCTATTTTAAAAGTATACTGATAAAAAAAGTGGAGTTTTGCATCAAAAGAGACCTGCTTACAGAAAAGATTTTTCCTATAAATTCACTGCCCAAACCAGGAAAAAATTCAATAGAAAACGTTAATAAAAGTATTGCAATGTCTAACCCAAGTTTGGTAAACTTTTTTCCCGTATTTTTTTATAGAGCTTGTCGGTTTGCCCGCGGGGGCCCCCCCCCCTCCACCCCCCCCCCTCTGCTCCCCCCCCCGTACTTTACAGCATAATGCTCCTTTAAAATTTTACCCAACTAAAAAATCTTCCCAAACCTAAACAAATAAATTGTAAGGTCCCGCTAATAGAGAGGTTTTCTGTAAGAAATAAATAATTTTTTGCTGAGCTGTTTGGGCACAAGAAGGGGCACTCCTTCTGCTCTGAGACCTGAGGACACGAGGCTGAACAGGGAAAAGCTGTTTTATGTAAAACGAGGGATTGATTTTTTCCGCCAATCGCAACCATACACATCCCAGTCAGGGCGCGCCACACACACTCCCCCCTGCTCAATTTTGTAATCGTTTGCTGGCCCCCCCAAAAAATTATAGGAAGCGCCGAAAAAGGCGCGATCTTAATAGATGATGCAAGATTTTAACTTAAAATTTTGCATGATCTAAAAATCTGATCACCATAAAAACTGTGCCGATTTCAACTTTGTCGATAATAAACGTCAACACTCCCGGGAATCTCCCGACAGGGATGTTTGAAATTTCCCCGGGGTATTTCCTCATCTTCATCCCCTGCTAACACCACCAAAGGAAATTCCCGGGTCACATTATTATACACTTCACATTTCTGTTTATTACCCTTTTCAGGATTATCCGGGACCCTCTTGTGGCCAGAGCTCATGGACTTACCCCAAAAATCCCAAAATACCAGAAAGTCTCTTCCTAAGACTATGGGGTACATCAGGTTTCTTACCACCCCCACAGTATGGGACAGGGTTCTCTGCCCCGTAGACACAGTCACCTTGGCCACCGGGTAGTTTTCAGTGTTCCCATGGATACATTGTACGCCAACCCTCCTGTCGGGGACCAGTACATTTGGGAGTGTGGCCCTTAACAGGGTCACCAAACTCCCAGAGTCCAGAAGTCCACACACTGCTACCCTATTTACCGTTACCTGGCAGACCTGGGGACCCTCGCCAGGGTGAGGTACGGCATTGTAGGCAGGGTAGGCAAACCAGGAACAGCGGCGGCTTGTGTTTCAGTCCATGGGCTCCAAGGACAGGGGGCAGTGTGCTGCAATGTGCCCCGGACCTTGACACCTCCAGCATATCACGGGGTGAAGACTCCTCACTGGACCAGACTGGGGATTTGCTGGGACATGGACTCGTCCCTCTGGCAATGGTTTGGGACACTTCTTGGAGCGCCCGGCAACCGACCTACCGGCAACTGGTCGGTCATAGGAGATTTCCATTGCTTGTTACCTCTTCACCAGGCTCACCAGGTCATCAGCACACTGAGGATCTCCCTGATCAACCCAGCATTGTATAGCTCTGGGCAGGGTTTGGATGAACCGGTCCATCACGACTCTCTCCACCATCTACAGGATTCCGGCTGCAGCCACTTCTGCACCAGGTGGAACAAGTCAAACATCTGCGACCTGGGGGGCTTGTCTTGAGCATACTCCCAGTGTTGCACTCGCTGGGCTCGGACAGCGAGAGTCACCCCCAAACGGGCGAGGATTTCCGCCTTTAGCTTACCGTAGATTTTAGCGTCTTGCGGTGGAAGATCAAAGTAGGCCTTCTGCAGCTCCCCAGACAGGTATGGCGCCAAGACTTCCGCCCATTGCTCGGTGGGAAGCCTTTCCCTCTCTGCCACACTCACAAAAATGGTTAAGAAGGCCTCTATGTCGTCTTCAGGTGTCATCTTTTGAAGCGCCTCTCTCACCGACTTTCGGACTCTGGCGTTGTCATCTGCCAGTTCCTCCTTCTTTGGAGCGGTTTCTGTCAGCGCGACCAGTTGACGGACCAGAAGCTGATTGGTCTCCCTTTGGGCCTGCATGGCCTCCGTGTGTGCCCTCTGCTGCTGGGCGCTGATCTGCTGCTGCTGGAGATTAGCTTGCACCAATTGCTTTATAAGCTCATCCATGCTGGGAGCACCTGTTTGCACCGCTGCCAAGGGTTTAACCCAGGACATGCAGTCTCATGCAGACCACAAACACAAAATGAGTTCACTTTAACGGGTTTTATTAAACAGAAAGTTCAGAACATAAACAGCTTATCTTCAGCAGGGGTGCAAAAACGGAACTTAAACAGAACCTTGCTTCAGGAAGTAACCTATAACATAGAACGTATAACAGGTTCACCTCACCATATAACAAAAGTAGCAGCATGTAAGAAAGGTAAGTCCCGCTTCCCTTAGAGAGACTTTACACAGACGATCCTTCCTCTCCAGGCTTGGAGTGGCGTGCCATCCCCAGGACACCTGACCTTCTGGCTTCATAGACCAAGGAAATCCTGGAGTGGATATGTGGGAGCAGTCCCCCACCCAGCTCTAAGACTACTCCAGTAAAAGCCAGGCCCGGAATCCACTGCTTAAAGCAGTAAACATAAACAATGTTTTGACCTATTTAACTAGCTTACTCCACCGTAGACCTGAGGTACGGTGGCACATATCGGCCCTCAATGACAAGGCCTTGTGCTTTGTCACAGCGGTCTCTGAAAATGTAATTCAAAAATTCTTGGAAAACCCCTGGGGCATTGTATAATTGGAAGGGTATTACCAGGTACTCGGAATTCCCATCCCGGGTATTGAAGGCCATCTTCCACTCGTCACTTTCACGGATCCGAGTAAGATTATAAGCCAGTGTAATTAGTGGCAGTGGATACCGGTTTATCTCAGTTATTTTGTTGAAACCTTGATAATTTATGCAATGATATAACAAACTGTCTTTCTTCTCCATGAAGATGAACCCGGCATCAGCCGACGAAGAAGACTTGTACATAAACCCTTTCTCTTGAAGATAAACCGACATGGTCTGAGTCTCTGGTGCAGACAATGGATAGACCCTAGGGGGATTAGTTCTAGGCAGGTGGTCTATAGGGCAATCATAGGGACGATGAGGCAGATAGGTCTCAGCTTGCTTCTCAGAAAAGACGTCCACGAAATCCTGATACGGAGCAAAGGCTTGGTAGGCATCATTGGAGAAGTGGGGCACACCGGACAGGGTGCCACTAGACAGTGAGACTGGAAGTCTTGTCTAATTGTGTGACTTCGCCCCTCTTCCAGTTGAGCATAGGGTCATGCAACTGCAGCCACGGAAGTCCCAGAAGAATTGCTGAGGAAGAAAAGGACAGCACGTAGAGCATGATCATCTCCTTGTGTTATGCTCCCACCTGAAGAGTTATGGGCTCTCTAACGTAGGCTAGGCGTGTGTGTTTCCCAGACATTGCGAACATTGTGGGCAGTCGTGCTCTGTACTAGCACAACAGAAGCACAGATTCTCCTCACATTGGCGAACCCGTTCTTGCTGAGTCAGTTGGGCTCTGTCCACTTGCATGGGCTCCTCAGCAGCAGACAGTGGAGGCCTTTGAAACACTGGAGCAAGATAGGGTAGGTTCGCGTTTTTGGCGAAGCACCTCTTGTCTCTCCGCAAAGCGAAAGTCTATACGAGTGGCCAAGTGGATTAGGTCATTCCTACTGGACTGAAAGGCCCGACTTCTTTTATTCTGCTGGAGAGGCCCTTCTTGAACGTGAACTGAGGGCTGCATCATTCCAGAACAGTTCTAAGGCCAGAGTGTGGAACTGGTTGGTGTTTTCTCCAACAGTAGAGTCCCCTTGATGCAAACTCAGAAGTGCCGTTTTGGCGAATGACGTAGGTTCCTCGAATACAATGCAGCTCTCAGCCAGGAACATATGGAGATTAGCCGTGACTGTGTCGTCACTGTCCCAGAGGGGAGTGGCCCATGCCAGGGCTTTCCCAGAGAGGAGACTGACCACAAAAGCCACCATGGACCGTTCAGTAGGGAACTGATTCTCCATAAGTTCCACATTCATGGTGCACTGTATCCTGGACTCCCTGCAGGCTTGCGAGTCCAAATCAAATTTTGACAGCAACGCGAGTAGCAACTTGGGACTGACGTATGCTGGTGGAGGTGGTTGCTACTGCGTGACTGCAAGGTGCAGCTGCATTATGGCGGTAAGTAGTTGCACTTGTTGGGACTGCTGGGTGATATGTTGGGATTGCTGGACGACCACCCTAGAGACATCTCTTGGTGAGGTCCATGGCCAGATCTTGTCCATGGCCAGATCTTGTTTTAACCCCTTAAGGACCCTGGACATATGAGTACATCCCAGGGTCTCTAAGGGGCTTTGCAGGGGGATCGCTCCGTGACCCCCCTGCACAGCCACCGGGTGTTAGCAACTGATCGCAGCTAACACCTAGCCGTTACAGTGCGAGCGGGCAGCGTCGCCCGCCCGCACTGTGTAACCCCTTATACGCCGCGGCTAAGATGGCCGCGGCGTCTAAATGAATGAAGAGAGGTGCCGCGCACTGTTCTACCCGGCAGTCGGCATCCCCGCAGCATAGCTGCAGCGATCCGATGCCTGGACATGGCAGTGGGGAGCCTTGTGAATACTCCCACCGCCGCCATGTCCTCGATTGCCCCACTTCCGGCCACAGACAGGAAGTGGGGAAACCGCCATCTTTGTACAGTCTAATGCATTTTCTAGGCAATACATTACACTGAATTACCGACCTGCACCATAGGGGGACTCAATGTTAAAGTAAAAAAAAAAAGAAATAAAGTTTTAAAGTGCAAAAAAAAGTATTAAAAGTTCAAATCACCCCCATTTCCCCATTTTACAAATAATAACAATAAAATCATAAAAAAGTTACACATATTTGGTATCACCGCGTCCGAAAAAGTCCAATACATAAAAATATAACCTCATTTATGCCATACGCTGAACACCGTAGAAGAAAAAAAATTCCAAACGCCAAAATTGCGTTTTTGGGCCATTTTATGTCACTTAAAAATTGGAATAAAAGTGATCAAAAAAGTCGCATGCATTCCAAACTGCTAGCAATAAAAAGTACACTTCAGTCTGCAAACAAATGCACCCTCACTGACGTCCAAAGGTGTTAGTACAAAAAAGTTATTGGTCGCACAAAATGGCACCGCGGCGCAAATTTCAAAAATAGAAAATGTTTGGAATTTTTTTACGGTACCAAAACATAACGGAAACCTTACATGTTTGGTATCTCCGGATGCGTATCAACCTGTAGAATACAGATAACACATTATATTAACTGAAGATTGAACGCCGTAAAAGCAAAATACCCGCAAACATGGCGAAAATACATTTTTTTTTACAATTTCTCCCACTTGGAATTTTTTTGCGGTTTCCCAGTATATTCTATAGTACAGTGAATAACACCATTAGAAAGTACATCTTGTCCCGCAAAATAAAGGCCCTCATATGTCTATGTAGGTAGAAAAATAAAAAAAGGTTATGGTTCTGGGCAGGCGAGGAGGGAAAAACGAACGTGTCAACAAAAAAAACAGCCGGCTCCTTAAGGGTTTGAGGACTGCAGATAGTGGATCCTCTGAGCCACTGCAAGCAATGGTGTAAGCCATATCAGGGAGCAAAGTCTAAGGGGCTAATGCTTTTCATCAGAGCTTGCCTGAATGCAGGATGGGCATGTTACGCCAGATGACCCCCAGGTCACTACTCCTGGCGCAACTTGCCTGCGGTGGTGGCTGAGGTGTAGCACAGTACAGAATCTCTGAGTAGGCTCATAGTTAAGGACAGGCAGGAAGGTCAGGGCAGCAGCGAGAATCGTGATCAAAGAATGGAGGCAAGAGGGTCTGATATATGGTAGAATTGCAACACAGATAAACACTTTCTCTTAGGCAAATGGCACTAAAGATCCTATAGGAAGGTCAGGGGAATGCTGGGTCAGCACCTGGCAATTACCCAATTATCGACGTGCTGCCCTTCAAAGTTCACAGAGCTGGCACGTGCATGCCTGGCCGGCAGAGACAGCGCTGGTAGCGAGCAGAGGTAGTATGGGTCATGGTGCCGCTTGCAGTGACAGGAATAGTAGAGCCAAGAGTACAGGTGCACCCAGGACAAGAGGTGTGGGTCATGGGGTACCCGTGACAGCTTCCAGGCTATCTGTGACATCACCATGCAAGGTTATGCATGGAAGCAGAGCTTGGCATTGTGACTGACAGTATTATAATGCATTGCAATACAGTCATGTATTGTCTATGGCACTAGACTAAAAAAATAAATAAATAAAAAGAAAGAAAGCCACCACGTGTGTAAAAAAAATGTAGGCTATAAAACTGTATTTTTACTTAACCTGCAAAATGAACCTTCTAATCCAAAGTAGTGATAATGAAAACTTCAATTCATTCCACAAAAGGATTCCTTTATGTACCAACGTCAACAGAAAAAAAAAGACTTTAATACTACAGCGATGCATACATATTGTTTTACACAATAAAACTTTTTAAAAAATGCTACAACATAAAATATTTTGTATTGCATTTATATTGCACTGGGAGTACTATAAAAAATAAAAATACATCTTCATCCTGCCGCCAAGAAAAGGATTAAAAAGCAATCAAACATTTCCCCTAAAATAATTCCAATTAAAACATCAACTCATGCCTCAAAAACAAGCCTATGCACAGCTCCATATACAGAAAAATTAAAAAACAAATGAGTCTCAAACTAAAGCAATGCCAAAACGTGTTTTATTTATTGTATAAAAATAAAAAAAACATAAATTCGGTAATACAATTTTCTGTAATCGTATTGACCTTCTTCGGAGCGGAATCTAAGTAGGTCCTGGTTTTCCCCAGAGCCCGCCGCATAGCGGGATGGACTTGCTGCGGCGGGAGTCTACCAGGTCGCTACCTCTGACGTGACTTGCTTGCAGTGGCAGCCAAGGTATCGCGTGGTACAGAATTGTCAGGCAGACTCATAGTTGGGGACAGGCAATAAGGTCAGGACAGGCTGCAAAGGTTCGTGGTCAAGGGACGGAGGCAAGAAGGTACGGTATACGGTAATCAGAACTAGATTCAGGAAACGCTTTCTCAGTAGGCAGTAAGGCACTAAAGATCCAGCAGGGTAACCATGAAGAGGCAGGCTTAAATAGGGGCAGCGGCCGGCAATAATGAATTACCGGCGCACTGGCCCTTTAAATTTAACACTGCCGACTCACGCGCGCCCTAGGGAGCAGGGCCACACGTGCCGCGGGACAGAGACTACAGCAGGAGCGTAGCTGGGTAAGGTTCCAGGGGAACCTTCTGGGGACTGAGCGCGCCCGCGACCCAACAAGTTATCAGCAAACATAAAATAGTTCCTACACATACACTATCTCACAAAAGTAAGTACACCCTTTACATTTTTGTAAATATTTTATTAAATCTTTTCATGGAAAACACAATTGTAAAGTAATCAGTATACAGCTTGTATAACAGTGTATATTTGGTGTGCCCTCAAAATAACTCATCACACAGCCAAAAATGCATAAACCGCTGGCAACAAAAAGGAGTACACCCCCGAGTGAAAATGGACAAAATGTGCCCAAAGTGTCCATATTTTGTGTGGCCACCATTATTTCCGAACACTACCTTAACTCTTTTGGTCATTGAGTTAACTGGAGCTTCAAAGGTTGCCATTGGAATCATCTTCCATTCCTTCATGATAACACCATGGAGCTGATGGATGTTAGAGACCTTGTGCTCCTTGTGCTCCTCTACCTTCCATTTGAGGATGATTCACAGATGCTCAATAGGCTTTAGGTCTAGACAAATGCTTGACCAGTACAGCACCTTTACCCTCGTTTTCTTTAACAAGGCAGTGGTTGTCTTGGAGGTGTGTTTGGGGTCGTTATCATGTTGGAATACTGCCCTGCGGCCCAGTTTCTGAAGGGATTGGATCATGCTCTGCTCTCTTAATGAACTGTAGCTCTCTAAAGCCGGCAGCACTCATGTAGCCCCAAACCATGACACTCCCATCACCATGCTTCACCATGCAAAACACATTTGTCTTTGTACTCCGCACCTGGTTGCTGCCACACAGGCTGGACACCATATGAACCAAATAAGTTTATCTTGGTCTCACCAGACCACAGGACATGGTTCCAGTAATCCATGTCCTTAGCCTGCTTGTCTTCAGCAAACTGGATGTGGGTTTTCTTGTGCATCATCATTACAAGAGGCTTCCTTCCATGCAAACCAACTTACTGCAGTATGGTCTGAACACTGACAGGTTGACCCCCCATCTCTTTATGTCACTCCTATGTCTATTTTGAAAAGATAATCTCTGGGTATGATGTTGAGCACGTGCACTCAACTTCTTTGGTTGACCGTGGCGAGGCCTGTTCTGAGTTGAACCTTTCTTCTTAATCCAATGTATTGTCTTGGTCACAGTGCTGTAGCTCAGTTTCAGGGTGCTGGCAATCTTCTTATAGCCTAGACCATTCTTTTTTCCAGATCCTCAGAGATTTCTTTGCCATGAGGTGCCATGTTGAACTTTCAGTGACCAGTATGAGAGAGGGTGAGAGCGATAACACACAATGTAACACATCTCCTCCTCTTATGCACCTGAGACATTGTAAAATTAATGAGTCACATGACACTGGGGATAGAAAATGGCAAATTGGGCACAATTTGTCCATTTTCACTTAGCGGTGTACTCACTTTTCTTGCAAGCGGTTTAGACATTGATGGCTGGGTGCTAAGTTATTTACACCAAATTTACACTGTTATGAAATATAATCTGTACACTGACTACTTTACATTGTTTAAAAGTGTCACATCATCAGTGATGTTCCTTTTAAAAGATATAAAATGATATTTACAAAATTGTGAGGGGTGTACTCACTTTTGTGAGATACTGTATCCTAATGAAAATGAGGCCCCAAAATCCAGGCAGTGCTTCTCCAATTCTGAGGCTTGTGGTTGAGTCAAATATAACAGTAGTGCTGCATAAGGGGAAAACTCAAAACGCAGAATAAGGGAAAATCCAAACTGATTTATTTTTCCCCGGGAAACCCAGGGGCGTAATCCCGGGGTAGCAGGGTTGGCAGTTGCCCCGGGGGGGCCCTGCATTTGGGGGGGCCCGGCCCTGAGGCAGGCTAAGGCATCCGTCCCCGGGGGAGGCCCGCTCCGGGCCCCCCCCCCGACAGTGAATTAAATTCACTGCGGCGGGTGGGGAGTGGGGGGCCTGGCGCATACTGCCTCGAACCCCCTGGGCCCCCCCGCCCCCGAGCGTTCAGGGCCACTTCCATGGAGATAGAAAGGAGTGCCGCTTACTATTCCCCTGCCGTCTCTGTGATACGTGGGGCGGCGGTACTACTCACCGCGCCGCCGCGTTGAGCACAAAAAGGGGGGGAGGCGCATCGGGGGAGCGTGGACCCAAGTAAGTAAAATGTTTTTTTTTTCCTGCCCAAAGCCTCCCTGTATACCCCTAACCGCCGTTACCCCCTAAGCCTGCCTGTTACCCTTTTGCCTGCCCCTTTACCCCTTTGGCCCATATACCCCATATCCGCCTTTTTTTTTTTCCACCTAAGCTGCTATTACCCCATTGCCCGCTATTACCCATATGCCTGCCCCATTTCCACCTAAGCCTCCCTTTTACCCATATGCCTGTTTTTACCCCCTTTTGCCTGCTTTTTTTTCCACCTAACCTCCATTCCCCAAAAATGCCCGCCTATAACCCCAATGCCTGCCGTTACCCCCCCTATGCCCCGTATACCCATATGCCTGCCCATATCCCCATATGCTGCCCTTTTTCCCCATTGCCCGCTATTTTAACCCCATGGTTTTTATACCCCCTTTCCCGCCGGTTTTCCCCATATTCGCCGTATACCCCCATATGCCTGCCTATTACCCCAAAAGCCCCGCCGTTTTTTCCCCCTATGCCTGCCTATATATCCCTATGCTGGTATACCCCCAAATGCCTCCCTATACCCCCTAAGCCGCCGATACTTTTGCTGCCGTATACCCCCTAAGCCCCTTTCCGTAACCCCCCAAAAGCTGCCTATACCCCCCCAAACCTGCTTTTTACCCCCCCTGACCCGCCTTTTTAACCCCCCCTGGCCTGCCTTTTTTGCCCCCCGGACTGCCTAGATGCCTCCCCCCCCTGCCTAGATAGCTTCCCCCTGCTACCCCCGCCCGTATAATCCCCCGTTGCCTGCATAGCCTCCCACCTGCCAATACCCCCCCCTGCCTGCATGCCCCCAGCCTCCTTTAACCCCCCCGAAGCCCATATAGGCCCCCCAAAAGGGTGTTACATAAAAGCTCTAAGTTGTCTGCCTGAAAACCCAAAAACTACCCTGAAGCCTGTTGCCTTTTGCCCCTATACCCCCCAAAGCTTTCCGCCTTTTTAGCCCCCGAAGCCGCGTTCTTTTTGGGGCCCTTTGACCTAAACCCCCACCCATTGGCCCCCTGCCCACCCAAAACCCCCGTCTTCCTGTATGGCTTATAGCACCTAAAATCTGCCCCCTTAGGGCAATTTTTTGGACCTAAACCTTGCTATTTGGGGGGCCCATATACCCATCTAAAAACCCTGCCGCCAAATAACCCCATATAGCCCGGGGGCAGGTGCTGGAAAAGTCGGATTTTTAAGTATTTGTGTCTAATTTGAGGGCAAGGGTCGGGAGATGTAAGGTTGGGGACTGAACCGGAGCAGAAACAAAAGGGGAAAGTATCGACTACGTAAAAACGTCACCTGTGAGTCACAAGTGTAACTAACTTAAAACTTTATGTTGCACAGGGTGTGTTCTGGGTTACCCCTTATGGTCACTGTTGGGGGTTTATACAGTCTCAAGCCTGTGTACATGGTTTTTTACCACTATATGGTAACTTTATGGAGGAAAAACAGTTGCGAGCCTGTTTCGCTGGGGTCTCCCCCTATATGGTCACGTAGGAGGTTTTAATATACAGGTGAGAGCCGTTGACCTGGTTATACCACTATTTGGTCAATGTAGGTGGTTTTTACAGTCGGAGGCCTTTACCTGGGTTTCCCATTTGGTCCTTTTGGCGGTACTTTTTGGGCTTTTTGTACTGAAACAATAGTTAGGGGTATTACAGTCATATGTGGGGGTAATTTTGGGGGGTCAGTTTGGCGGTATATAGGCCTTATTTAAAAACGTTTTTAGTAATGCTGGCTTAGTTAGTGGGATTTTATTGGAGCTGTATGATGGATATGTTTTGGGGGGTATTTGCCCCTTGATTATCTACTTTCTAACAGCATTCCTGGTTTGGTCGTGGTCAGGGGGTGGGCGAAGCGGTGGTGGGGGCCCCCCCAAAAAAATTTTCTTTGGGGCCATGGTCCTCAGTTACGCCCTTGGCCCAAAATTATTCTGCTCTGCAAAAGATCTGCAAAAAAAGTGAAATTTTGAAACTTACTTTGTTTCATGTTGTTTTACTTTCTATGAGACACCTAGAGGGTTCTGAACAATTTAACCCCTTAAGCCTCCGGCCTGAAAAATACTTAATGACCAAAATGCTTTGATAAATGAGGCCTATTGTATTTAGTATGTTTTATATTGAACTTATACTGTTTGTGAATATTGCATGTAAAACTAGCCTTAGGCTTCCTTTACACATACGCTTAATGTGGCTGAAAAAAACACATCATAAGCTAAATACATTTTTCTTTTTAATGCTTCATGCCTTTTTTCAATGCCATTTTATCGTGTTTTTACAAAATAATGGTCCTCACTCATCAAAACTGTCTAAGAGTAAGAATGTTTTTTTGCTGATAGCAACTAATCAGAGCTCAGCTTTTATTTTTCTAGAGCAGTAGAAGAGCCAAGCTCTGATTTGAGCAACAAAGACAGTTATACTGTAATACAGTTTAATAAATACGGCTTGAAAGTGTTTAATCTTTACCGACATTTGCTGGATATTTATGGCATGGCATGATAAGGGGGTAAGGAACGAGCTTGCACGCTGAGCCCACTCTATGCTCGGCAGGTAATGGCTGTTAGTTACAGATGGGACCTGCCACTAGCAGTCGAGATTAGAAATTACTCAGATCTACGCCTTTTAAACATGTAGATGTGGAAAACATGGCTCCAGCTTCAAAGGGATTAAAAAATGGCACTGTGCACTGCCCCATTGTCCCATCAGCCCTCACCATGATCAGAGCTCAGGGAGCCAACTGGTTGTCAATGCAGTCAGGGACCTAATGATGAACTGTATGACTGCCATCTTACTACTACTATTATACCCATAGGCAGGGTGTAACAGAGAACCTTATTGTTTATTATTATTGCATAACAGTGTACAAATGTGCATGCCTTCGAGTGGTCAAATATTCTATGGGAACTAAAAGTGCACGTAAAAAAAAAGTTTTAAAAATATAAAACAAAAAATATTAAGTTGAAAGCACCTCCAATATGTTACAATAAAATAATTAAAAGAATAAATAAAAAAGTTAAACATAATTGGTATCACCACATCAGTAAAAATTAGATCTATTGATATCTAACATAATTTCTCCTTTATGGTGAACACCGTTGAAAAAAGACAAGCCCTAAACCCAAGCTAATGCCAAAATAGCATTTTTTTTGGTTGATTCACTTTCTTAAAAAGTGATTAAAAAGTTGCACACACCCCAAAGTGGAAACAATGAAAACTACACTTTAGCCTACAAAAAACAAGCTGTGCAGTGCTTTCATACACAAGAAAAAAGTAGAAGAGAAGACTCAAACTTACTTACTTATTTATGTTCCCGTTCATCCAGGCTAAAGCAGTAAACATTCATCGTTCATCACAGGCCACAACGTCATGTGCACATTTTCTCTCTGGCCTGTAATTGGTTGGAACTGTCATGTGAACGATGAATGTTCACTGCTTCAGCCAGATGAATGAACTGGCTGCCAGGAGTGAATGGAAGCACCCGGGAGATAAGTATGAGTCTTCTCTTCTATTTTTACTTATGCCCAAATAGACAAACGAGCATTGATCAGTCACAGAACACCCTTCAATTTGTTATATATTTTTGGGGAATTTCAATGAAACTGTGTCTCAGGGCTCTTTGTTGTGTCTGAGGGCTCTTTAGATCACTGAAATCAATCATAAACACCTGTGATACATATTCAAAAAATCCCAATGAAAAGAGTAAAACCTTAACTGTTCGATACGTTTATCCATCTTTTGCTAATATTTTTTTTTTTTGTATTGGTATGCTGTGGTTTCTCATGTATGCACAATAAAGCTGGAATGAGAATTTTATTTACTTGGATGGAGCCGATTTTTGTTTCCTTTGGGTTTTTGAATATGTTCAACTGTTACTGACCGAACAATACATCCAGATTACATCTTCAGATTTAGGGGACTTCAGATTCACTTTAAACAGCATTATTCAGCTGCGAGGCTGGTGAGTGTTTTTTTCTTTTGAAGTCTACCTTTCATACATAGTTTGCCTGGTGTGCCAAATTAAAGGAAAAACATAAAAAGAATGTTCCAAATTATAAAGCAGGCCACAGGTTTCTAGCAATATGGGAAAGAAAAGGATCTCTTGTGAAAGTAAAAGAATCTCTCTCTGCTGCCCAAAAGCATCAGTGCAATGCCTTGGACAAGGTATGAAAACATTAGACATTTCACAAAAACTTAAAAGGAACCTGTCACATTAGATAAAGCCCCCCTTGGAAGAGACAGTACAAGCTAGTGCAACCTGCTGTTTCCAGCGCTGTGGTCCCTATTCTGTAAAGATGCTGTAGTTTATAGAGCATTTACCTAAAATTATATTCATGAGGCAGGTTTAACAAAGTCCCTCCCACCAAATGCTATAGCCCCCCACCCCTACCAGTTATTCACATGGGTTTTTTTATTTTGTTTTAGTTTTTGTTTTATTTTTTTTTCCCCCTAAATTTCTTAAACCCTAAATAATTTCAAAGTAATTCAGGTTTTATCAGTTGAGGTGTGGCAGGGGCGCTAACCTCAGGTGAGGCGGGGGTTTGAAAAATAGATTACTCTTTGAATGACTCTTCTGGCTTAATAAAGCTGAAGATTTGAAGATTAAGATACCACGAAAACTACAAGCATTTTACAGAATACAAAGGGACACAGCACTAGGAAACAAGGTCTGACACTAGCTTGTCTGCTGCCCTCCAGCAAGGGGCATAATCTATGTCCATAAGCAAAAGAATTTCTTCAAGAACGCAACTGAAGCAGTTTAAACATAAACTTTACATATACCTCACAATAATATAGGCAAGTGAATAACAACGTATCCAGACAAGTGAAAAATTTTTATTTATAAAAACCTTGTGCCTTATGAGGTTTGCACAAGGCATATGTCCAATATTTCTTTTGGGGATCCAATCTTTCTGTGGTCTGAACACCTTCAGAGCGGATAGTCGCAGATGTACGTGATGCGACGTATTCGGAAGGTTCTCTTCCTTTTCAAAGCATAGCGCATACTCCATTTTTGCAAGTCGTTTAAATACTCACCCCCACCATCACGTGGGATACATAGCACGTCATTCTAAAAAACTAACAAATAAAAACACTAATATCTTGACCTTACTAGGCATCAAACATAAACGCACCAACATCACCAAAGCAATTTAGTCTAACATCACAAATAAATGTGTAAAACAATAAAAATAGCACTTAAGCTAAAATTTTTTTCATTAAGGCCAATTGGTGCTATGGTATGTAACGTGTGAATCCAATGACCTCTCTTATTAGAAGCATAGGAACCACCATCGCATTCGTTCTGACATCGATTTCCTCCAGAACACACCACTCTGAGATCACTCACCACTGGTTGCTGGAATCATGAAAATGGCGTGGCTACACTGGTTTCGCCATAGTTTATTACTTTCCTGAATCTTCCATACCTGTTGCATTTTTTTCTCAAGTACGTACGTATGGCAGATATGTGTTCTCGTAATCCTCTGCTTACTTTGCCTGCATGTCTGCCCTAACTATATTTTGGCCACAGGGGCACGTTAAGGGCTTATATAACATTTTTGCTACAACAATTATGATAGCCTCTAATATTGACTTCTGGTCCCTCTCATGCGGGTGGGCAATATTATTGCACCTTTTATTATGGCACCTGCAATTAAAGCATGCCATACATCGGGAAAGGTACCCGGTTTCAGTTGTCCCAATGCCTCGTGCTGCCCCCTGGGGGTTTTTCTTGTCGAGCACATGCAATATCCGATCTTAACAAGTTCCACCACCTATAGAATCCAACCCTTCCTGAAAAATCAGCCTCGGCGGCGTTTTTCAAATATGGTACCCATATTTTTCGTCTTTTTTGTAATAAAGTGCCAGTAACCGATTAATAGTACGCTTTTATCAACTGAGGCTCTTGACCAACACATAGTTCTATCATTGTGCACTCTGCCCTTTTCCTCGCATTCCTGCTAGAGTTTTACCCAGGAACTCTCTCTATTCACCTTGACCAACCTCATCTCCAAACTCTCCTCATCTTGCGGTGAATCATAAACTTTTGTCTCTTCGAATTTTTTAACAAGTTTTTTTCCATTCTGTACATTGTATTTTTTATCATCCATGCATAGATCTCCTGCCTCGTATGAACTGTCCCTCGCTCGGTGGTATCCCATCATTATGTTTGCGGGGGTGGCAACTTCTCTATTAACGTGATGTTCCGATCGGTCGTTTGGTATACGCTGTTGTTTCAAATATCAGAAGAAAAAACTCTATTAAAAAAATATTGCAGAGCGCAGAAAGAACCAGCAGCAAGAGGATTGGGACAACTAAACAGGGTACATTCCAATGTATGGCATGCTTTAATTGCAGTGCATACTATAAAACGGTGCAAAATTTGGCCGCACCCCATGAAGGGACAAAGTGCAATATTAGAGGCTATCAAATTTTTGTAGCAAAAATGTTATATACAGCCCTTAAGATGACCCCTGTTCAAAATATACGTAGGAGCAGACAAGCCGCAAATTAATGCAAGGATTACGAACACAATATCTCGCCATATACTCAACGTTTGAGAAAAAAATGCACACAGATGGAGGCAGGAAAGTAATAAATATGGCGAAACCCAGTGTAGCACGCCATTTTCATTGAATCCAGACACCAGTGTAGTGATCTCTAAGTGTGTGTTCTTGAGGTAACATCGATGTCAGAAACGAAGGCGGAGGTGGTTTCCTATGCATCTACAAAAGAGAGGCATTTTGGATTACATCACGGCAACGTTACAAACCTCACACCAAATGGCCATCAATGAAAATTTTAGCTAAAGTGCTATTTATAATGTTTACTACATTTATTTGTGATGTTACCTAAATTGCTTTTGATGATGTTGGAGCGTTTATTATGATGCCTAGTAAGGTCAAGAGATATAATGTGTTTTTAATTGTTGTTTTTTTAGTATAGACGTTCTATGTATACCCACGGTGATGGTTGGAGGTATTTAAACGACTGAAAAATGGAGTACGCATGCTTGAAAAGGAAGAGAACCTTCCGAAACCCGTCTCATCAGTACATTCTGCGACTATCCGCTTCTGGAATTAGAGAGTATCGCCACAGAAATGATTGGGACTCTCCAAAAAGACATATTGGATCTATATGAGCCTTTTTGTTGTCAACCTATACGGCACCAGGTGTTTTAAAAAAAAAAAAAGCAACTATCACATTGTGTTTTCACGTTGTTCACTTGCCAGTATGATGTTGGAGTATAAAGTAAAGTTATTTAAACAGATCTTCAGTGCGCTTGAAGAAATCTTTTGGCTTATGGAACTGATAAACTGGTGGCAGGAAGATTCCTATACCAAGACGCCAAACGGTGACCGTTCTCGACAAGTACAAATAAGCAGCGCTTAATTGTTGAATGCAATATTGTATAAATTCTTTCCACTCACAGCTGCAATAATGTCGTGTTGAAGAGATCACAAAGTTGTACTAATAACAGAGCGGATATGTTGCCTTTCTGACAAAGATAGAATGGCTATATTAAAACAAGGCCAAGTTACCGGCTTCAGTTGAATTTGGCACAGAGCGGCGAGCCCTGCAAACGCGTGATTAAAAGCTGGAACAGCTGATAAAGACGGAACCAACCTAAGTGAAGCATGCCTCTACTATAACTGATATTGTTCAAGGCATTACGAATCCCTAGAGGGATTAAGGAAGCACATCCGCGCTGCATCCCATCCTCCTAAAAGATGAGCCTGCCTTATAAAGAAAAATTGTATCATTGTCTACACCAGCTACCGCATGGACCCTCATATCCTTACGATTCAGGCATCATGCAACTTGAGGCTGTAAAAAGACTGTTAAGTCGGAGTCGTGACCTGTGAAGAGGAATATAAGACAAGTGTGGATGGCGGAGCAATATGAGCCCGCAAACACACAAGTAGAATCTACAAGGTAACATCGAAAAGATGAAAGACCAACTATTGAAATGTAAAAGCTGAGAAAGTTGAGCGAGATACAAATGACTACCAATATGAACGGGTCTATACATGGTCTTAAAGCCGACGGCAGAAGAACGCACAGCAATATAGGCACGTCAGCCACGCAACAATACCTCTCTACTGAAAGCCTGAGTACTATGTCTCGGACAACCTTACCAAAAAACTTCCACGTGCACCAATTAAAAGGAAAACACAAGCCATTAACCTTTTTAAGAGGGGTGGCCAGCAGTACAGAAGGAGAATTCAGCAACTGGCAACAGGCGGTGTAAAGAAAACAAAACAACAGAGACAGCAACGAGGGCGGAACCAGAACCCGCTATTTGTGAATATATCATCTAAGGTGAACAGAACGAACAGTACAAGAGGCAAGTCCATAGATGGACTAAACTTTTTCCTAATAATGGCATAGAAAGCTTATTTACATTTGAGTGTATTTCTACAATTAGTGCCGTAAGTATCAAATTAAAAATGCATTTTGGTAACCAAGGCGTTGTTAAAAAGGTGTATATATAGCAGATTAACGGTCAAATAAGGAAAAAGAAGTCGAGTTGATCCAAGTATACAAAAAAACGAAACACTCTGGATGTCTTTCAGCGGTTAGGTTATAAAATGGAAATAAAGGATACATGGAATGCTGTGGGGGTTCTGTCCGTGACACCGTCAAAAAAAGAAAAATAATTTGCTGATCAAAAGAATTAAAATCTGCATCAGCGATATCATCATTAATGAAGGCCTGAGACAACAGGCCGGGGGCACACCGTTGTCATATGGACTAATAACCTGATTACATGCGTGGAGGCTTCCCATCAATTAGGAGACAAAAAAGTATATAAGATACTAAAGAAAGATCCTACATTCATAAGTTCCAGCGAGAAATTAATATTGATTGTAGATTGAGGCTGTCCTAGGCAGGGACTATACTACTCCCGCTATGGGGACATGTAAAAGGTACAGGAGTCCGAGAGTCCCCATCAGTATATTTTGTCCGCTGAACCGAAACAAAAATATAGCCAAAAATTTCCATAACTCTAACTGAAATCCCCGCCCATGCCAGGCCAAAGTCTCAGGCATCGGTCCATTTTGGAACCCGCTCGCAATTTACATATATGGATATCTTCAGAGATTATGTAACAAAAAAACAGTTTGTTTGTCTGATACCAAGCATTTTTTAAAACTGGTGTTACAAAAACAATGGATGTCCCAGAGAAACAACCTGGGTAATGTACATTAGAACGTAAAAAAATCTGTTCACATATACCGATATTGAGGAAGTCTACCGTAAACAATAAGGTAATGTGTAACATTATACCCAACCAATAACAAATGCCATCTATGTTTATCTTAATAACCGCAGAGGTTTGAAAAAGAATTACAGAAGAATTACTTAAGGTTCGTGACTGATTTTTTTATCTTCATGCATGCAAGGGACATCTATGGGGTCTCCCGTCCTGGACTCAATGTTCTGTGGCCATATATATAAGTGGTCTTTTGAAAAACAAGGTTTGTCCACTCGTCCCACATATACAAACAAGATCTTATGTTGGCAAAGATATGTGGGAGACGACATATTCTTAATATGGAAAGTACGGATACTGAAGTGCGTTGGAATTTGACAGTACATCAATGGAATGTCACCCCGCTAATTAAATTTCACACTCACAAAGAATAGAGAATCACATTGAGTTTCTCTGATGTTTGAGTTTAGCAGGATGGATGAATCAGTCATATATTGAAACAACGCTGTAAACCAAACCGACCGATCGGACAACACGTTAATAGAGTATGTGAAGGCCCGTTGCCCCCCCACCGCAAACAATAGCAGATCATACCGCGAGGCCAGTTCATCCGATGCAAGCGGAGATATGCTCCTCATCTATTAAAAAATACAATGTACAGGAATGAAAAACATATTAAAAAAATTCGATAGAAAAAGGTTATGATTCAGCACGCAAGTGAGATGGAATTGGCGATGAGGTGGCAAGGTTAATAGAGAGGATGTTCCTGGGAAACTCTAGGGCAGAAATGCGAGGAAAAGGGCATAATGCACAATGATAACTAGTAGGGTAAAGGGAGCTCAGTTTGATATAAACGTACTATTAATTCGGAGTACTAGGCTCATATATTACAAAAAGATATCGAAAAGAATAATGGTACCTACATTATGAAAAACCCGCCGAGGCATATTAATCAGGAAGGTAAGATCATAGGTTATGAAATTTGTAAGATCGATATTGCAGTGCGCAGAAAAACCATGCAGCAAGTATGGGACAATCATAAACCGGGTACTTTCCCATAGTCATGGCCATGCTTTAAAATTGCAGTGCCATAATAAAAGGTGCAAAATTTGCCCACCCCATGGAGAGGACAGTAGTTCAATATTAAGAGGCTATACATAAATTGTTGTAGCAAAAATGTTATATACGTCCTAAAGTGTCCCCTGTGCAAAATACTACGTAGGGCAGACAAGCCGGAGCAAATTAAGCAGAGGATTACAGAACACAAATCTGCCGTATGCTACCGAACTTTTGTGAGAAAAAATGCAACAGGATGGAGTCATGAAAGAATAAATAATGGCAAACCAGTAGTAGCACGCCATTTTTCATGTCTATCCATACACCAGACAGAGTGCGATCTCAAGTGGTGTGTTATCTGGACGAAGATCGAAGTCAGAAACGGAATGCAGGTGGTTACCAATGCTTCTAAAAAGAGAGGCATTTTGGATTCATACTTCTACAAACCCTATGACACCACATGGCCTTAATGGAAATTTAGCTTAAAGTGCATTATAATGTTTTAGGCACATTTATTGTGCAAGTTAGCCTAAATTGCTTTTGGATGTGGAATCTTTATATGATGCGAGTAAGGTCCAAGATATTATAGTTTTTATTGTTGTTTTTTAGTATGACGTGCTATGTTATCCACGTCGAGTGTTGGGAGGGAGTGTATTTAAACGGTACTTGCAAAATGGAGTACGCCTGCTTGTAAAAAGGAAGAGAACCTTCCGAAACGTCGCATCACGTACATACTGCGACTATCCGCTCTGCGATATAGATCTCTCTACAAGAAAGAATGGGACTACCAAAAAGAAATATTGGACATATGCCTTTGTGCAACCTAAGGGCACCAGTTTTTAAAAAAAAAATAAATAAATAAAATTCTCACATTGTTGATACGTTTGTTCACTTGCCTATATATGTGGGATGAAAAAAAGTAAAGTTTATTTAAACTGCATCAGTGTCTTCTTGAAGAAATCTTTGCTTATGGACTGATTATATTGTTGCGGCATGAGAAAGATACCCTATACCAATACGCCAAACCGTGACGATGAACGTACAATATAGCAGCCTTAAATTGTTGAATGAGGCATAATCTCTAAGTGACCATCGTTCTCTTTAAGACAAGATAATCGTACTCTCAGAGGTTGCAGTTAGATCCGAGAGGAGCACAGAATGGGTTCATGTAGATAAAGCATAATGATTAATGGTTTTCTCTGTCAGACAAATCCTTCTGATCTAACCCCTTAATGCCGAACGCCTGGAAAAGTATTTAATGACTAGTCTGTGAGCGCATATTTCTATCGACAAAAAGTTGAAATCTGGCGGCAAGGTTTTTATGGTGATCAAAAGAATTTCCTAGATTCATGCGATAATTAAAGGTTAAAATCTGTGCATCATCTATTAAGATCGCGCAGCCTTTTTTTCCGGCGCTTCCTGTCTAATTTTGGGCGCAGCAAATCAGATTACAGAATAGAGCAGGGTGATATGTGTGCTAACCTCATGACTGGGATGTGTATGTTCGCGATTGGCTGGAAAAATCACATGAACCCTGCTCCGTTTACATAGAAACAGCGTTTCCCCTTGTTTCGCCCTCATGTGTCTCTCATCGTCTCATAGGGAAAGCACCTGCTTTCTGCCTGTGGCCAAACATCTCATCGAAATTATGTCTATTTCTGCACAGAGAAACCTCTACTATTAGCTGTGATTCCTTCCAATTTAGTTACCAAATTAGGATTTGAGAACATTTTATGTAGTTACTCTAGAGAATTTTAAAGCAGACAATCTACCACTGTAAATAACCTGCGTGTGGGAGCTCGGGGTGGGGGGGCGGCCCGCTGGGCGAACACAAACCAAAGCTCAATCTTTGAAAGAAACACTGAAAACAGTTCACCAAGACTTAGTGTAGACAATTAGTGGAATATCGTTATTATTAACAGTTTGCTATTGAACAATATTTCCTGGATATAGGCCAGCCTGTAACTATAATGAGGATAAATCATCATTTCTAGTAACTGCAGGTCTCTATTGTTAGCTGCAAAACTCCACTTTTATTATCAGTTATACACTTTCAGATACGGTGTTCTCAACTAATTTACCCATTTACACTGTGGACTGTTGATATACCACCATTAGCACTTTCAAATTACAACCTAGCAATCTTGTAGTCAGCACAGGTTGTTTGTTGCCAGAAATACCGTGAGCATTACAAAACACTCACAGTTACGTGATTTTTTCTGACTTACTTGTGCGCACCTCAGCATCTGTTTCATTGACGCAGCATCTACTAAATAATTACAAACAGCCAAAAAAATTACTATACTACACCACAAGGTGAACTTGAAAGGTGCAAAAAAAACAGTTCAATTAATCAATAACATAACTGTTACGTGTTTTGACTTTTGGCGCACCTCAGCACTGTTCATTCGACGCAGCATCTACTAAGATCTTAAAACAGCAATTCTATATTCAACCACAGTGAATTGAAAGGTGCAAAAAAATAGCAGTTTATTAATATCAAAACATAACAGTTACGTTTTTTTTGGACTTTTGCGCACTCAGCACTGTTCATTGACGCAGCATCTACGTAAATCTTAAAATAGCAATATCTATATTCACACACATGTGAATTGAAAGGTAGCAAAAAATACAGTTTATTATATCAAAACATAACAGATACGTGTTTTTTGACTTTTGCGCACTCAGCACTGTTTCATCCTGACGCAGCATCTACGTAAATCTAAAAATATCAATTGTCTATATCACCACATTTGAATTGAAATGTGCAAGAAATACACAGTTTATAATCAAAACATAACAGTTACGTGTTTTTTGACTTTTGCGCACTCAGCACTTGTATCATTGACCGCAGCATCTACGTTAAAACTTCAAATAGCCATTCTAATCATTCACCACATGTGACATTGAAAGGTGCAAAGAATACAGTACTATTATATCAAAACAAAACCAGTTACGTGTTTTTTGACTTTGCGCACCCCAGCACTGTTCATTACGCAGCATCACGTAATCTACAAAATAGCAATTCTATATTCACCACGAGGTGAAAAGAAAGGTGTCAAAAAAAACCGTTTATTATACCAAAAAGATAAAAAATACGTGTTTTTTGGACTTTTGACCCAGTTCCATATTTGATTGATAGACACCTTGCATGTAATTAGAAATCGCAGCAATTTTGTTTTGATTAGATGATTTGAAATAGCTTGAGATTATGGCCGTCTTTTAATAAGAGACCTTCTCCAAAACTATTCATACCTCCTCAAATATTTATAATTCTGAACATGAAGCGAAATCGCAGTTGGTAAGCGAGCAAAGAGGGGGTAGCACATGGAGGTAAGAGGTACGAGAGAAGGTGCTACCTCCATGCTGGCGACACACGCATGCCAAGTCGGATCGTCAGTTGCAGACGTTTCAGCGCCTTCATTCATCGCTGGGTCAGGCCCTGTGAATCTAAGTAACGAAACATCAGTCGCCGATATGTCCATTCCAGCTGTTAATTGCAACCTGCATCTAGCATTCTTTACCTCCTCGTCCCTCTAGAGCAGTCACCGGCCACAAATGATCGTCATCACGCATCATCCAGCATCCGTCCAACATTAAGCATCCAAATGTCCAACTTCCGAGTACCCACCACTGTGGGATAATCCATTGTCTGAAGACCTCTTTGATGCCAAAATGCGGTTTGGAGGTCAAAGGCATGTTAAAAGATCAGGTAGGATGATATTAGTCTGCACGACGCCCAGTTTACTAGATGCCATCAGAGGTTAGGTGAAGTGGAAGCCTTTCAATCAATCGCGAAAATCCGGGCGAGTCGGTCAACGCCTTGCAGTGCCCCTTGCTTGTAGCCCGCAGCTTCTGATGCAGAAAAGTCAGACGACCAGTCACCTGTGTTGATGATGATATTGCAGATACGACATTGTGAGCTCCATACCTGGTCTTTTCCGGCAGAATTGCTTGCGAGCGCTTCATCAGTTGGAGACTAGGATGAAGACAGATGAGGTAGATGTTCAATATGAGGGTCCCGACCCCCACGCGCACAAAAAGGGAGAGGGCGGTCGGGCAGAAGTCCGCATGATTATGATTCCTTCCGCCAGCCACGACAGCTGCAAACGCCCGCTCCTCGCTTATCGTCAGTCCAAAAAGGTCCAGGACCTCACAAGCTGGGCTTCTTGAGCAAGCCTCAGATTCACCCAGCGATGTCATATGCACCTCCTAGCCGTAACACTGCATAGTAGAGGCCAAAACCCTTACAAGTGTTAACCACCACCAACAAATGTCTAGTCACTATGCCGGGGACGAATGCAAGAGTTGACATGGGAGGGTAACTACACTTCTGGGCCAAAAAAGGTTACCTTGACCGACGGCACCCCCCGAGCTCCAAACACTGTCACACCCTCTGTCTCCGTCCGCCATCCCCTCCTCCGCGAAACAACCTCCAAGCGTTCTCAGCCTGCCCATGTCTCTCAGCATATCATGATCATGGATCAGCCTACCGCTTCACAAGCCTCCACCCGTCGCCCGACGTACCACCAGCACACCAACCAGAGACCCATGCCTACTCCTTCTCCTTCATCGCCAGTTTGACGACCTGCACGCCGTTACAGCGGCCATTCTAAGCAGCCAGCCTTCTGTCTTCCATTTGGGAGCGCAGACGCAACACTTTAACATCCAAACCATCCCCAAAGCCAAAAGCCTGAACTTCGTCATTGACCTCGGCGCTTCTGCCTTGAAATGTTTGCCTTTCCGCGTCTGTGGACCACAGATGGGTTTCCGCCACGTCATGCCTCTCGCTTGAGCCCCAATACCAGATGCCGAGCAGGCATTTCTTTGCCAAGAAAAGCCTGTCCCTCTGCCTGGCCGAGCCATCGTGTCATCTAAAATTTCAAGACGGTTGTACATCATCTGTGTCGGAAAAGGCGCATCTCACCACCGACACAGTGACAAGAAATCACGGCCAAGGCCACTATATCTCTGTGACAGCGCTCACTGGTGTGAGCTGGGTGTATGTCTTCTGGGGTGACGGTGGCTCATCAGGCACGGACCGCACGCACTTCAAAACCGCATGGATGGGTGGCAGGGCTCTTTCCCGTTCCCCCCAAGGTCCTCTGGTGGCATCACGTGGCCCAAGAGCACCATGTCCAGTAGTTGAATATTAATCTGCCTTGGAAGCCGTCCACACAACAGGTCAGGAAGCTGTCGTGACGGCTTCTAGCAACAGACTAACGAGCGCTGGCTGGTTGACAAGAATCCTTGTGCAGGCAAGGGTGGTGTGATGCGAGTAAACGGCGCAAATCTGCTGGCCGCCCTTAAGATCGGTAGGTCTGGAGGCCAACATCCCTTGCCTGGAACATTCATGAACCTTGTCGAGTCCAGAAATTTCTAAAGAGCTACCCGGAAAGTCTGGACTGCCTGCTGAAGAAGGCTCGAGGTCTGGTTCGCACTTCCGCCGTTCGCCATTTCAAACAGACCCATGGCTTCGTCCCGCCTGCTGGCTGTTGCAGCGTCAGCTCGACCTCCCCTTTCAACCGCTCATTTGTTGACAGTGGCAACACGCTGGAAGTCCACTCTCCTCCACATGCTCCTGTTGCTATTGGGTACAAGGCGATCAATGCCATTACGCATTATACAAAGTGACACATGGCCTGACAAGCACGGTTACGACCTCGTGTTGAACCATCCGAGAGAGGAGGCAGTTGAAAGAGGCTTTGCAGCCATTCCATGCCAGTTTTGAAGAAAGCACCAAAATGGTCAGTGCAGGACATGCCCTTTTTCCAGCATGAGCATTGTGGTTTCTCTTAGTTCATCGTAACGATCGTTGACAACTCTTGCGTCTGAACATCAACAGTCCCATGCCATCGACGGAGGCGAGGAGACGGACACAGATGCGACATCGTCGTAGCCTTTCTCTATCCGTCAAAATCCACAAGCCCCGACTGATTCAGCAATTTCATCGGTCATCAATAGCAGTGGTTCGGGTCCAGAGCAGTGCAAGGTTGGCGCATCAGCATCTCAGGTGAGCATCACTCAGAGCAAGTCAGGGCTGTTTGAAGCTGTGCCGGAGGTATACAGCGGAGGAGAGGAGGAGGAGGTATTCCTAGTACACCTGATGTCTTTACCGGGACGTCCCTGGCCTGAAATGAGGTTGGCGCGAAAATATGATGCGGAGAGGAAGATGAGGAATGATCAGTTTGACTAGTGCCCCATCGAGTAACCCAGAGTCTTGGAGGAACTCAAGGCTCCATCTCTCACATGAGTGCATGGAAGCTCCATTTCCTCCACACAAGATGCCACGCATTAAGCCATCAAAATGAACAACAGTTAGCTTGGGTTGCCGGCTCCCCCGTCCCTCCAGGAATCCTCCGTAACACAAACAAGAATCATCCACTTTCCATCGCACCCACCCAAATAGAGATAAAATGGGCAGGAAATGAGACCTTGCTGATTGATCAACGTGAGACATCTGTTTCGTCTTCTTCACGTCCCAAATAGTCCACGGTGGACACAACATCGAGCGACGTGACAGCAGTAGGAGTTTCCAAGTAGTGCGCGTAGCGGCAGCAAAGCAGGCAAGTGGCAGAAGACCAAAATGGGTGACCCTCTGGCAATCCTTTGTTAACCACCTCATGCCCACCCACAACGAATGCAATGCAGGGCACAACACCGAACTCACAGAGATCAGCTAATCTCATGTGGCACGACTATCTGCGTCACAACTACCGATGTTTTATAGCATTGTTTCCTGACCCAATAGACTTCTGGGTATCCAAAAAGGACGAATGGCCCCGAGCTGTCTCGTCACGCCATAGAGGTTAGAGTCCTGCCCAGCAGTCCACTGGTCATACTGAGGCGTGCGACCACTTCAGTCACAGCTGAATGCGATCATTACAGAACTAACGCATCCTGCTTTCCACAGATAATGTGGATCGTTATGACGTTCGATCAAGATGAAATCAGCAATGATCTCTGATAGATGTGTGTGGCCCCAATTGCCGAGGTCACCGATTAGCTTGCCATCTACTTCACTTCTTTTCAAACATGAAATGGTCTCCATTAAAACTTTTTTTAACAACGCATCATTCTTACTAGCAAATTTTTATTCTCTTTTTCCCAACAGTTCATTTTGATGGTTTTGCTGTGAGGAACGTAAAGACAGGCACAGGTTTCATACAACACCTGTATCTCCATTTACTCACTTTATCTTAGCAAGTTTTCTCATTGTCAATGGTTTTTTGAGTCATGTTTCTGTGAGATACAGCAATAATCATGGATCCTTTGAACAGAATTGAGTGGCTTACTCAGTGTCATTATCTCCCTCACAATTTTTAATAGTTGCTGAGAATTCATATTTATAAATTTTTTGCGGGTCATGTATCATGTGAGATACAGCAATAATCATGGTCCTTTGTAACAGAAATGTGGCTTCTCTAATGGCCATTTTCTCCCTCAACAATTTTAACGATGTGCTGAGAAGATCATTTTATAATTTTTTTTGTGGTCATGCTGCTTTGAAATGCGCAATACAACAGGTCCTCACTTATAAAAAAAATGTGTTTCTAACAACATTCTGTTCTTCAACAATTGACCAAAGTGGCTCAAGGGTCTGCTTTAACTGACTCTTTTTAGGGGGCATTTTGCGCTGTGACATGCAGCCGTATACTACAGTCCTATATCTAAAAAAAAAATGTTGTTTCTAACAGAAATTATGTTCTTCACTAAATTGACCTAAGTGGCTCAAGGGTCATGCTTTGAATTTTGGGGCATTTTTGCTGTGACATTCTAGCTATACTACAGGTCCTATTCTAAAAATGTGTTTCTAATCAGACAAGTTTTTTTGTTCTTCACAATTGTCGAAGTGTGCTCAAGGTGATGGTGCAGTCAGAAATCAGAATAACGTAGTACACTGTTAATGGACACCATATATGCAAAATGACTTGTTTTTCTTTAAGCAAGATCTTTAAACATAGTCTAATCACCCGTGTATTGAAGTCAACCCATTTAATACAATGAAAAAAAGAGAAACCCAAAGACATGGTGGGATTCCATCCTATTTAAAATGTGTTTTCTAGAATTAAAAGTTAACTCACCAAAACTTGCATGTACAAAATACAGTTAAAATTCCTCGAATTTGTACAAGCGGGGAGGTACACGAACAAACTTGACCAGATGTAGGATATTCACGAAGGACATGGTAGTATGGAGTCACACGACAGAGAACAAGTAGCTAGAGACTCATTTCCTCCAGCACGTATAAAATGAGAAAAAATGCCAAGATAGAAAGGCGGCATCCTGGGTGTAATAGGAGCTTTTTAACCACCAGTATATTCCAAGTGAAGCTCAATTGGTCCACACTCATAACCGGGAGGGGCAACGCTAGCCCACGGTATTGACTGGTGTATAGGGACGTAAGGCTGGAGTTCTCACACTTCCGCTTCCGCACCTGCCTTGCAGCACGACAGTGTTTTTCGTCTGCTTGTCGCGTCATCAGGGCAATTAACCTGCGTGTTAATACATGACTAGGACGCCAGACCTTGGCTTTCACCGCACCCACTTTAACTTCCGGGCCCTTGGGTCAGTGCTGTGGCCGCAGGACAGGTAAAGTCAATGTCCTGTGAAACTAAAATGGTGGTTGAAAGATCTCCTTTTTCCGGCACTTTTTAATGGTGGGGTCATGCAGGTTTGGGGCTCATGCTGTGGCCCAGGACAGTATAAAGTCAATGTCCAGATGAAACTAAAATGGTGGTTGAAAGACGTGCCTTTTTCCGGCACTTTTTTAAAATGAGTGGTGGGGTATGCAGAGTTTGGGCTCATGCTGTGGCCCAGTACGAGGTATAGGCCAAATGTCCAGATGAAACTAAAATGGTGGTTGAAAGACTCCCCTTTTAACGGCAACTTTATAAATGTGGGGGTCATCAGGTTTCGCGGGCTCATGCTGTGGCCCAGGACAGGTATAGTCAATGTCCTCAGTGAACAACTAAAATGGTGGTTGAAAGCCTCCTTTTAACCGGCAACTTTTTATAAATGTGGGGGGTCGAATGCAGGTTTGGGCTCATTCTGTGGCCCAGGACATGTATAGGTTAAATGTCCAGTGAAACTAAAATGTGGTCTTAATACGTTTCCTTTTTCTCGGCACTTATTTAAATGTGGGGGTCATGCAGGTTTGGGCTCATGTTTGGGGGTCGAGGCCCAATGACAGGTTCTATAAGTCATGTCCAGTAAACTAAAATGTTGTTGAAAGACTCCTTTTTCACGGCACTTTTTAAATGTGGGGGTCATGCAGTTTGGGGCTCCATGCTGTGGCCAGGACAGGGTATAGATCAAGTGCTCTCTTTTAACTAAATTGGTGGTGGAAAGACTCCTTGTTCCGGCACTTTTTAAATGTGGGGGGTCATGCAGGTTGGGGCTCAAGCTGTGGCCCCAGGACAGGTGTATAGACAATGTCCATGTGAAACTAAAATGGTGCGGTTGAAAGACTCCTTCTTCCACCACTTTTAAATGTGGGTGTTCATGCAGGTTGGGGCTCATGCTGTGGCCCAGGACAGGTATAGTCAAATGTCCAGTGAAACTAAAATCGTGGTTGAAAGACGCCTTTTTCCGTCACTTTTTAAATTGGGGCGAGTCATGCAGTTTGGGCTCATGCTGCGTTCAGGAAGGGGATAATTCAATAGTCCAGTTTCAAGTAACCATGAAGGTTCAAATAATTCTGCCGTTCTGGCACTTTTTAATTTGTTGGTTGATCAGTTTTAAGGGTCGAGGCTGAGGTACACAGACATGAGATAGTAAATTGTCTAGTGACATTTTATCTGTGACTTTTATAACCCTACAGTTGTTGCCTAAGATGTAGCATGCACTTAATCCATACAGATCTGTTGTGGATGTTATAATTTCAGCTTCTCCATCCTTGTATTGGTGTACATAATGAAGGTGTTTGTTTTGCTCTCCCATAGACTTTAATGTCATCGCGCATAATCGATGCTCGACTATCGAAAAACCTCTCTATCGATAGGCGGGCCGACTATCGATCTATTGATATCGATCTCAATAGCCAACGCGCAACCGCTCACACTTTTAATGACTCATAACATCTTTTATTTAGTTTTTTTTTGCGTCCTTGCGTTTTCAACAGTTGTAAATGTTTTATTTTTCAATGGACACAAAGCTGACTAAGGCCTCGTTTATTTCGTGACAAGCTTACACTATGGGGGAATAGTTTAACGTCATCTTATAATAATTGCAGAATTTGTTTTTCATTTTTTCTTTTTTTTTTTTAAATTTTTTCACATTTCATACTTAATAACTTGTTAGATTAATTCTACATGTTATCACAGTCATGTGGATACCTAATATGTGTAGGTTTTTTTGTGTGTGTAACATATGCATAATTATTTTTTATTAAAAATTAATTTCTATTTTATTATTTAATTTTTTACTTTTTTTAAAACTTTTTTATGTTTTTTACTTTTTTTTAAAATCCAATCCCATGACGGGAGAACTGTTTTACTTTTTACACTTAGTAATGTATTAGCATATTCATATATGCTAATACATTACAATCTGTGTCAGTCTAACACAGGCAGTGATCAGGACAGCACATAGTCTGCCCTGTTCACTGGCTTCGTACACAGACAGCCCTGGGCCCACTCTAGGCTCCCAGGGCTGACTGCGCAGCCATTCCCTGGGCTCTGTCGGGTCACCGAGTGTCCCAATTACCCAACAGAGCAGGGGCAAACCTTTGATTACTCTGTAGTGATGAACCACAGCAATCAAAGGCTTACAGCACTGGGGAGCGTAGGTTTCCCCAGCTCCCCGATGCTTGCAAAAGCTGTGCTGTGAAAAGGGCTGTGTAGTACAGCCCTGTTCTCAGAGTTGCTGCGGCGCCTGGCGGTGCAAACCCTGATGTCTGCAAAGATGTCAAAAGAAGTCGCTGCAGATGAACAACTTGAAATGCCCACCGTCAAAAAGACGGTGGGCGATCGTTAAGAGGTTATGAATGCAGCTTCCCAACAACCATTACAAAAGCAACAAACAGGTATTTGAAGCTGCTGGTGCCTTTGGAGTCCCACGAACCTCAAGGTGTAGGATCTTCCAGAGGTTTGCAGTTGTCCTTATACCCACTATTCAACCTAATCAACGCTTACAAGTGGAAACAGTTGCAGCGGACCCACACATACAAGAAACAGTCTTGTTTACTGATGAGTGCCGTGCAACATTGGATGGTCCAGATGGACAGAGCAGTGAATGGTTGGTGGATTTGCACCATGTCCCAACAAGGCTACAATCATGGGGAGAGAGTTGGTAAGCCCCTTTAAGGTGTGAAATTAACCTCTGCACAGTATATAGAGTTTCTGACTCACCACTTTCTTCCATGGTACAAAAATAAGAACCTTTCCTTTCATAGCAAAATCATCTCTATTTTTGACAATGCACCATCTCAGGCTGCAAAGAACACCTTTGAGCCATTGGCTGTTATGTGCATAAAAGGAGACAATCTCATGGTGTGGCCACTATCATTCCGAGACCTCAACCCAATTTAGAATCTTTGAAGTATCCTGAAGCAAATGATCTATGAAGATAGGAGGCAGCTAACAAAAAACAGCAGCTCTGGGAGGCTATTTTGACATCTCACAAAGAGATTCAAGCAGAAACTCTCAAAAAACTCATAAGTTAAAAGGATGCAAGAAGTGTAAAGGTGATGTCAAAGAAGGTTGTTAATATGTAACTTGGCCTGTTACAATGTTTTTGATTGAAATAGCTTTTGATTTCAGTAAATGTGACCTCTTAAAGGGGTTGTCTCACTACATTGATTCATCTTACCTCAGTCCTGTTTTCTTGTTTTCATTTTGAATTCAGGGACATGTTTACTGGCTTCTACTAGGTTGCAGTAGAAGCCAGGTCTGTCGCTATAGCAACCAGTGCTGAAACCCTATCAGGATAGATCAAACAGGTCTGTAGCTATAGCGACCTGAGGAGCTGATGCAGCCTAAACAAGAGGGGATATCTCAGAATAGGTAGGACACTGTTAACCCCTTACCGTCAGAGACAGTTTTGGCCTCTGTGACAGAGCCCCATTTTTTTAAATCTGGCATGTGTCACTTTATGTGAGAATAACTTTTTGACACAGTAACCTATCCATGTGATTCAGAGAATGTTTTCTCGTGACACATTGTGCTTTAAGATAGTAAGAAATTTTGGTCCAAAAAATGCTTGTTTATTTGTGAAAAATATCAAAGTATCATGAAAAAATTGAAAAATTTACCAATTTCAAACTTCAAAAATTACTGCATGTAAGACAAATAGTTATTCCACTCAAAATTGTTTATAACTAGCATTTACCATATGTCTGCTGTAGGTTGGCATCATTTTTTTAAATGTCTTTTTTTTTTTTTCGACATTAGGGGGCTTAGAAATTTAGTAGTAATTTTCAAATTTTCAAGAAAATTTGCAATATACATTCTTTAGGGAGCAGTCCAGTTCTAACGTGACTTTGATTGGCCTGTATGTTACGTACCCCCATAAAGGACTCCATCTAAGAATCTACACCCCTTAAAGTATTCAAAACAGCATTTAGGAAGTTTATTAACCCATTAGGTGTTTCACAGGAATTAAAGCAAAGTGGAGGTGAAATTTCAAAATTTCCCTTTTTTTTTGCAGATTTTAAATTTTTATCCATTATTCACAAGAATACGGTAAATGTGATCAGGGAAATACAACTTAATATTGATTCCCCAGATTCTGCCGTTTTCAGAGATATCCCATATGTGGTCCTAGTGCGCTATTTGGCTCAACCACAAGCCCCGGAATAGGAGGAGCACCTAATGGACTCTATGGTCTCATTTTCATTACGATTTTATTTAGGCGCCATTTCAGGTTTGCAGACGCCCTACTAAAACTTAATAAACTCCCCTAAAAAGACACCAAATTGGAAACTACACCCCTTAAGGAATTTATCCATGTGTGTAGTGAGTATATCGACCCCACAGGTGTGTCACAACAGTTTTTAGTGTTAGGCTGTGAAAATGAAAAAAAAATTTTTTTTCCAACAATCTGTAATTTTAGCTGAAAATGTTTCATTTTTACAAGGAATCCTGGAATAAAAAAGCACCCAAAATGTTGTCACGCAACTTCTGTAAACTGCTGTTTGGGCGCTTAGCAGGGCGTATAAGGGAGGGAGTGTTAATTGGCTTTTGGAACACAGATTTTGGTGGGGCCATGTCGCATTTGCAAAGCCCCCAAAGTCCCAGAACATGTGAAATCTTCCAGAAGTTGCCCGATTTTGGATTCAGCATCCCTCAGGAATCTCATCTAGGGGTGTATTGTGCATTGTGGGCGCACGGGTGTTCCATAGTTTTTTTTTTTTTGCATTGGGCCAAATGGGGGTGAGAAACGCAATTCCGCCATTGTTTTTTGGGCTTCAATTTTGCAGCGTTCGCCGTGCAGTGTAAGTGATGTGATAACTTTACTATGAGAGTTGGTACAATTGCAATGATAGAAGTTTTATATAGTTTTTTTTTTTGTTTTATTACTTTTACACAATAGAAATAGGTCTATAAAATATTGCATTTTTATGTTGTCTTATTCTGACAGCCATAACTTTTTAAGTTTTCTGTATACGAAGCTGATTATGGGCTTGTTGTTTGCGGGATGAGTTGATGTTTTTATTAGTACTATTATGGAGTGCATATGATGCTTTGATCACTTTTTATTAAGGTTTTTGTGAGGCATTTTGAGCAAAATACAACATTCCTGGTAGTGTTTTTTATTTTTATTTTTTAACAGCGGTCACCGTGCAGTATAAATGACATGCTAGTATTACTCAGCAGGTTGATACGATTACAGCGATACCCAATTTGTATATTTTTTTTTAAGTTTTACTGCTTTTACACAATAAAAACACTTTTATTCAAAAAGGAAAATACTTTTTGCATCGCCAAAGTCTGAGAGCCATAACTTTTTTTTATTTTTCTGTCTAAGGAGCTGTGTAGGGGCTTGCTTTTTGAGGGATGAGTTGACATTTTTATTTGGATCATTTTTGGGGTGTCAAGACTTTTTGATCAATTTTAAATTCGTTTTTTGGAAGGCACGGTGAAGAAAATACTTCAATCCTAGTAGTGTTTTTTATTTTTATTTTTAACAGCGTTCACCGTACAGTATCCATGACCAGTTAGCTTTACCCTCTGTGTCGATACAATTACCCAATTTATATAATTTATTTTTATTTTGATGCACTTTAAAAAAAAAAAAAAAAAGGGTTTTATTGTGTAACACGATTTTGTCACGGGTGGGCCCGCGATCCCTGTCCCGGGTCGCGGGCACACCCGTGATCACCGCACGAGCGGCACCGCTGCCCGCATGTCGGCCGGTGGGCGCGCTCACCCGCCCGGCCAAGCTCCGCTCTACTCACCCGGCCGCGCTCCTGTTGCTGCCTCAGCCTCCCGGCGCGCGCGTCCCCGAACTCTAAGGTGCGCGTGCGCGTGCTGGCACTGTGAGATTTAAAGGGCCAGTGCACCGGTAATTGGCTATTGCCAGTCACTGCCCTTATTTAAGCCTGCCCCTTCCTGGGGCTGTTGCCGGATCTTTAGTGCTATTTCAGCCTATAGAGAAAGCGTTCCAAGCCTTGTTCTGACTTACCGTGTACCGTACCATTAGCTTCCGTTCCTCGACCACGCACCTTGCCGCCTGCCCTGACCTACTCCCTGTCCACGACCAAAAACCTGAGCCGCCTGTCCTGACCTTCTGCCTGTCCCCGACTACGAGCCTGCCTGACGATTTTGTACCACGCTACACCTTGGCTGCCACCGCGAGCAAGTCACGTTAGGGGTAACGACCTGGTAGACTCCCGCCGCAGCAAGTCCATCCCGTTTTGCGGCGGGCTCTGGTGAAAACCGGGACCTACTTAGATTCCGTTTCCTGGCGTGGCTTACACCATCGCTTGCGGTGGTCTAGTGGATCCACCTTCTACGTCCAGGTCCGTGACAAATATTTATGCATCACTGTCTTCTGAGAGCCATAACTTTTTTATTTTTCCATATACAGAGACGTGTAAGGATGTTTTTTTGCGGGATGAATTGACGTTTTAATTGGTACAACTTTGGCGTTTATATGAGTTTTTGATCGCTTTTTATTCCATTTTATGTGCTGCAGGATGAACAAAAATCACAATTCTGTGACTGTTTTTTGTTTTTGTGTTTTACAGCGTTCACTCTTCAGGTTAATTAATGTGACAGATTTATAGGGTGGGTCGTAACGCATGCGGTGCTACCAAATATGGGTACTTTACTTATTTTTCATCTTTTTTTGGGAGATTGGCGTTTGTAAAGGGGAAAAGGGCAGTGTACGTGTTTTTTATTTTATTTTTTGTGTTTGTGTTTTACTTTTTTATTTTTTTTACTTTTTAAAATTTTTTCACTTTTCCCCAGTGGGGATCTGTAACAGCAATCATCAGATTGCTGTTACCATGGTAGACCTGTACACAGCGTTGCTGCTGTGTAATGGTCGCCATGGTAACTGCCGATCACCATGTTGACGTCACCAGAATACCCGGATGCTTTCAGAAAGCATCCGCGGAGTCGGGCAAGGAGACCAGTAGTGGAGTGGAGCGCCGTTACTGCGCCGATTGTAGGCAGGAGCTCACTCCTCCTGCCTGCGGTTTCATTATCGCCACCAGGACAGGTGGCGATAATGAAGCGTTTTTCACCCGCCAATGAAGCGTTTTCAAGCCAGTGGTAATTTACCGCTGGTTCCATGTAGCGATCGTGCGCGACTTTCCCGCAAGCCCGCACGATCGCCAGGGCGTACGTCCAATGTCTGGAAGGGGTTAATGGACATATATTGCAAAGTGACTTGTTTTTGCAAGATCTTTAACATAAAAAGCAATCTTTATAGTGAGACAACCCCTTTAGTTCTACAGATTCAAAAAATGACTATTTACAGTTCTTCACGATCTATAAAACATGTTGTAACTCTGTTATACATAATAATTTGGAACAGTGCATTTGAGTCTTTTCTTGAAAAAAGAAATTCTCATTGGGAGGTTTATCCAATAAAACTTAATTTATATTTAAACGGATTGTCCCACTACAGACATTAATGGCAAATTGGTAGGATATGCCATCAATGTCTGATAGGTGTCACCTCTATCCTAAACGAGCCCTAAAACATCTCTGTTCTGAACAGAGAGAAGGTGGAGACTCTCATATAGACATGAATGGGAGTATGTAGTTTAGCTGAGCATCGCTGGTTGATGATTTCAACATTAATCTGTGTTTTGCACTGACCAATAAGATAAGCAATCACACGGTGTTATGTGCATCTGTAGTTTTACAGGTACAAATCTTAATCATAAGGTGTACAAGTATGAACCTTGTGTTCAGACCATATGGAAGTCCAATAACAGACCAGGAGAAATGTATTTTTCAAGGGGACATGCAAAAACGCAACCGTGGCAGTTACCTGGAGTCAAAAAGCTTTAGTAGACCTGTTCTACAGATGTACAGTATGAATAGTTGCATTCTAAACTTTGACGTGATAAGCTCTTGCATGACACTTTTTAATGTGGCACAGATTTGGGGCATTCTGGGGACATGTCGCACCACATAGAATTAGACACATTTATGATTCTTTGATGCCAAACTTTGTCACATAATAGTTAAAACAGCCAGACCAAGTTAAAAATGGTCTGCCTGTGCCAGACTTGTCATATTTGCACTAGACTGCGCCTGCATGTATGACCTGCAGAAGAACAGGCTCGTACATTCTGGTGCAGTCTATACTAACTTAAAGCTATTTAGAAAGCTATTTAGAACTAGCTTTTTTGCGCCAAAGTTTATACATGTCGTCCATTGTGATTTTTTCATTGACAGTGGGGGGACACTTCAGGGAAAGCTATTAATAAGTCAACCATCCTGGTCATAAATCCACAAATTTTAGGGTCAAGGAAAAATAATAGGGACAGTGATTGTGATTATGCTGGAGTGCTCCATGGAATTCCATCTTTTGAAATAGATGACTGTTTTACCAAAGTATCTGCAACAGCATCCTTCAGCATGTAATGGATGGCTAAAGATATAGAGAGACTGATAAAGATTACTGCATCTACAAATAATGAGTGAAATAACCTTTATTTTCTGTTTTTCTTTTGTTATATTGACTACAACTCCTAACTACTACACTGGAGTATAGTCTTGTGTTAGCTACACGGATTGCTAAATGCAGGAGTAGATGTTTTTTTTTATATTATTGTTTAATAAAAGCTATATTTTAACTGAGGTCAATAGTGCAGTGATATAATGTAAAATAAATTATACAATTAAAAAGTACTGATGTAGCAGATTTTAACTTGACTTTGGTATCATAGTTTTTCATGTTATTGGTTCTTAGATCACAACAAAAGCCATTGTAAAAGTTGAGATGGCATTTTGTGCTATATCTTGATGTGTTATTTGTCAAGTTTAGCTTTGCTGCATCTGTACAACTCATCCAGCAAAAAACAAACAAAACAACTTTATATGGCTATGTTCATTGAAAAGGGTATATGCAGCTTAGAAGTTTCAATCAACTGCACTGAGTTGGTATTGTTATGAATACACCACACACTGTGAGAATTTATTATTCTTTAAGTTAGTCAACATCAACAACAATTTGTATACAAATCACCTTTTTTGGAGGGGCGTGGCCAGGCCAGGGATGTGAGCAGTTGCTTCTCCTGTGAGCTCTGTTGTGATGCTCCTTAAACTCAGCTCAACTAAGCCTTTGAACCTGCAGGCAAGCACATCGCTGGCACTCCTGTTTCCAGCTCACTGTGAGGGTCGTTTTAAGCCCTCTCTGACCCCTGTGTGTACTTTAGAACTGGACTTAGCCCTGTGGAAAGAGGGGGCCCCTCAGTCCTGCTAACAGCAGCCATTGCTGAAAATTCACATGCTGCCCTGAGTTGCTGCACACATCCTCCTCATCCAGGTTCCTTTCTGAGGAATACTCACCCATGCTGACAGCACAGTGATCAGACAGGAAATTCCCATCTGCCAGATCATTCTCTCATCCTTGGAGAAGGAATTACAGAGCCCAGTCCCAGGATCACAAGGACTGTAAGCACAGAGGGATTTCCTGCTAGCACGGAGCAAGTGGAAGATAAGGTCAGTGGAAATCCACAAAAGCTAAAAACTCTTTACCTGCCTATACCCATCCACTGGAAATACCTGCTCCACTATTATTTGTCACACCTTATAAAACTACATATTGCTCCCAGGCTTTATAATAACCTGTGGCTCCTTTAGCCTTCTATCTCCCTAAAAGACAGGAGACACCATTTTACAACCCCCTCCTCATAGAAAGAAGGCTCCACACTGCATTAACTTGCCTGTTCACACTATCCTAACAGAATTATTCACAGTCATGGCAGAACTCTTGTGTTAAGCTTTATCACTGATCCAATCCAGGGACACAACAGACTTCTATTTTTGTACCTGGGAAATTTATATCTTTCCATAGGTTCTGGTTCTATAATCTGCAAATCCAGGGGGGTGAAGTTATATAAAAAAAATACAAAAAACATATCTATAGGCACCTCCCCACGTGATCCTTCTACAGTTTTTCCTAAGGTCCTCTGCAACACAATTTCTGATCTCTCTCCAATCATGGGAGGTACTTCTAAGAAGAACCAAAAGAATAAGCCAACCAAACATCCGGAATTCTTTTCCTCCTCGCAATCCAGATCCTCAACTAGAAGGGGCCTACAATTTTCCCCATCTTCCCCGACTCCTTCTCCAAAGCAGCTCAGTAGTTTTTTGAACAGCATGACTGCTGTTTCCCCAGCTCTGACTGTATCCTTGCTCCAGCAACTGTTCTCATCTTTCCTTTTCAACTTTGCAATTTTGATATTAAATAGATGATGGGGGAGCTCAAAAAAGGGACTTTCAATCACTAGCGGCCCGCACTGAACATTTGAGAACAAAAATGTCAGACTTTGAAAATTTCCCCCAAATTTCCTTAATTGATGCTAAAAATGCATTAGAAGAGGAAGTTCAACATCTGGCCTCAAAAGTTCTTGACCTAGAGGACCGATCCAGGTGTAATAATGTTAGAATCCGTGGCATCTCTGAATCTATCTTGACTGACCAGTTAAACGCATACCTAACAGATCTGATGGCTCTCGTCTTGCAAACTTATTCAACTCTAGACCTAATGATCGATAGGTTCCACAGGATCCCTAAACCCAAAAACCTACCAACAATTTCTGAGAGACACTATAGCCCAAATACATTTTTATAACTTTAAAGGGAGGAATTTCTAAGGGCTTTAAGAAAGACGGACTCGCTCCCAGACTGTTTCCAAGCAATTTCCATCTTCCCAGATTTATCCTCTGCAACCATGCTTAAAAGGAAAGAGTTCCATCCATACACAAGAATCCTACGAGATAAGGATATTCAATATCGATGGGATTCCCAGTTAAATTAATAATTGTCAGGATGGCACGAATTTATAATCCCACACTCCAAAAGGGGAGGCCCCACCCTTACCCGGGAAAAATTGGAACCTTCTATCATCAGCAGCGCATTCCAGTGAGAAATAAACAAATGAAACCCAGAATAATCACACCTCTGTGGTCAGATAAGACCAGCGATCAAGATGCAGGACTGAGGATTGAAATTTCATTAGTATCCTTTAAGTTTTGCTTTGGGGTTTTCCTTCTGTGCAATGCAGCGTCACTCCAGAGCTCCTTCTCAATGATTTTTCTTGAGATAGGCAATTGACTTGCCCCTCTGTTTATTTCCGTTTGACGGAAATACTTTTCTACTGCATTCTCTATTTTAAACAGTTTCCAACAGTTTCAAATGTTGGCTCTATGTTTAGAGCTAATTCCTTTTTATAATGTTTTTTTTGCCATGTCTTAACTTTCTGCCCTGCTTAGATACTTTTATAGAAATGTCAATGTTAACAATACATATGTGATCTTTCTTTCTTTTACTTCTCCATTATGGGTATTAAGTTTATGTCACTAAATGTAAATGGTCTCAATTCTCCGTTCAAGAGATCACTTTTGTGGAAAGATGTACTCACATCCGTGCAGATGTAGAAATGCTTGCAGGAAACACACCTACATAATAAAGATACCTTTAGACTTAAACATAAAAGATTTCCTCATGTGTTCCACTCTGCGCTGGATCTGAAGAAAGTCGGAGTCTCAATTTTTTTCAGAGATTCTGTTGCTTTTTCCCATATACAATCTGTTTTCGACCCCAAAGGGCGATATATAATTCTACAATGCACATTGAATTCTATGTTATATACACTAGTAACTGTATATGCTCAAAAACAAGGATCAGGCATCCTTTGTTTCCAGAGTTCTCACCAAAACCAAAAAGCTACTTAAAGGTAACCTGGTGATTTGTGAGATTTTAATTTTGGTAATAGATAGAACACAAGATAGATCCAAAAGGGTTGCTCTAAACACGCCCCAAAAACTTAAAAATGTAATTGGGGGGAAAAATGTACATGATCCTTGGCGGTATTCCCACCAGAAGAAATAGATTTCACACACTACTCTGCAGCAAGGAACACTCACTCGAGAATTGATTTTTTTTCCTTCAAAATAGACAAGCACTGTTACTTTGTCGTTAACTCACAAATAGGACATATCACATGGTCAGATCATGCCCCAAACCTATCTTACCCTACACAATCGTTTTTCCCCTCCTTTTCATCCCCCATGGCGCCTGAACAACTTTTTACTTAAATCCATGAAAATAACCTCAGAAATTAATAATTTCCCCCTTTAAAAAGAATACTTTGACATAAATACTCCTTCGACCCCCTTCAGAAAAAACCTTGTGGTGCGCACATAAAGCATATAAAAGGGAGAATATTTATGAACATATCAACTAGAGAAAAGCGTAACAGAGAAAAAGACGCTCACTGAACTATTAGACAAAATTAAACACCTTAGACTCCCAATTTAAATTAAATCCTTCACAAAACATGAGGGAAGAACTTGCCTCCCCACGCCGAAGGCAATTGAGCACATTGCATCTACAACAATATGAGAATCATCTAAATAGATTGCGTTGGAATTTCTTTTTACAAGGTGATAGACCCGGCAGACTCCTAGCCAAAAGGATCAAAACAATCCAAGCCAGATCCAAAATACCGTACATTACATCCCCCAATAACACAAAAATATATGATCCACAACAAATTTCTAACGCATTTGCAACATACTATAGATCACTATACAATCTTAGGAAGGGAAGATCTCTCCTTACGGCGAGCACCGAACGACGGGGTTTTTTAGTTTTTGTTTTGCCTTTCCGCCCTCTAATTAGCATCTGCATATCACAAGGCATTATGGGAAAGGGGGCTGAGAAGCCCACAGCCCCCTCTGTTGGTTTAACCAAATCCTCAATTTGTTTTTTGACCCACCAAGTTTTGGGAGAAAGCAAGGCTTGGCTAAAAAAATCCTTTTTGCTTTCTAAAAGGGACTCGTGGGTCAAAAGCAAATTGAGGATTTGTTACAACCAACAGAGGGCGCTATGGGCTTCTCAGCCCCTTTCCCATAATGCCTTGTGATATACAATCTTAGTTCAGACACGAACATTCCAGCAGTGCAAAAGGAAGATATTTACAAATTTTTTAAATGAAATATCCCCCCCCTCCTTGACCAAAGATCAACTTGATTTCCCCTTTAAACTACCTATATCACCCCCAGAAATTGAGGGGGACTATCAAACAAATAAAATGCAACAAATCTCCTGGCCCAGATGGCCTATCTAATGAGTATTTTAAACTCTTCTCGCCCATCTTATCCCCACATCTGTTCTGTCTCTTTTAAAACCATCACAACCAAAGGGACACTACCTGCAGAGATGCTTTGTGCAACCATCTCTACTATCCCTAAGCCTGGGAAATCAACGGCCTAGTTTTCAAACTACAGACCAATTTCACTACTCAAACTTGATATCAAAATATACTCTAAAATCCTAGCAAACAGACTCAATGATATCCTTCCATCCCTGATCAGCACGGACCAGGGGGGGTTCATCAAAGGCAGACCGACGAGAGATGGTATACGGCGAGTTTTGGATGTCTTGCAAATTGCAAATTCACAAAAGCTACCCCTTGCTCTTCTGTCATTAGACGGAAGAAAGCATTTGACAGGATAAATTGGGGGTTTTATGAAAGAGGTTTTAAATTAAAATTTGGCTTTTGTGGACCCAAAATTTAATTCCATAATGTCATTATATTCTCTTCCCTCTGCCAGGGGTTTACTCGTCTGGATTCTCTCAGAAAAGTTTTCCCCCTTTCCAATGGAACAAAACAAAGGGGGGCCCCCTGTCACCCTTGATCTATGATTTGTGCGCTGAGCCTTTTGCAGAACACATTCGAAATCCTCTCTAATTAAGGGTTACCATAAATAAAAATAAACCCCTACGGTGAGCCTATAAGCAGATGATATTTTAATCATGTGCCAACAGCCTGATAAATCCATTCCTGCATTACTTGCCCTATTGGAATGTTATGCTCATATACATCTACAAATTAAACATAACAAAATCTATACTTTTTCCCTATAAATTGTCCCATTCTTCCCTTTAAAATCTCAACTACCCAACATTAATTTTATTTGGCAACCTCTTTTGTCCCTATCTAGGAATCAAAATGTACCCAAAAAATTAACACCACCATAGAAAAAAATCTGGAGGATATTAGTGCTTATTATCAGAAGAAATTAATAGACTTAACCAAATTTTCCCCCTTTTCCCGGCTAGCTCCCCATTAATTTAACTAAGATGCTACTTCTCCCCAGATACTTATATATCTCAAAATCCTTACCATTTTTATTTCCCACTCCTATTCTCACTAAACTTCAAAATCAAATGTTGAAATTTATTTGGGGCCCAAAACGACCTCGATTTAAGAAAAAAATACCTGTATCAAAAGAGTATTCATGGTGGCCTCTCCGTCCCAAACCTCCTGCAATACAATATTGCTTCCATACTAGAAAACCCATATCTCTTTTAATGGAATTCTCCTGAACTCCAACATTGGTCTCAGATAGAGAATTCACAATTCCCAGGGGATCCTTTAAGGCTCATTGATTGCCATGCTATGTGGCAGAAGTTCCCACAGAATTAAATTGTTGACTCTTTCTCATGCAGCATCAGTTTGGCAAAAATTCATTGCTCAGAAGCATAACCCTAAAGTATATATAGACAAACTTAGCTGCCCCCCTTTCAGTTATTCAAAATGCACTTCCAGAAGTCTCTATACAACACTGGATAGACATGGGATTGGAGGCAGTAGGGGACCTCTATCACCAAGGACACTTCAAGTCCCTTTTATGATTAATGCAACAATATACTAATCCCTGAAACCAATTTTTTATCTATTTACAAATCAGACATATTATACAATCATGGCAATGGCCAGTAACCCTAAAAACACCCTTTTCCCCCTTTTCCCTAATTTCCTCTGGGAAAAAACAAAGACATACTAAAGGTTATCAGCAGCATACCAAACCTTTTACAAAACGATCTCTCTACAAAACCAGATTACGCCCTAAAGTGGGAAACCGAGTTGGCCCATCCCATATAACGAAAAAATGGCTTAAAGCAGCTAACATGTTTCCAATTTTGAAAAAGTGCCAATCATATTGAATTGTCAAGAAAGATTCATCTTCGCTGGTATCCCAACGTCACCCGCATAGCACATATCTCTCTGGAAAAATCAAATCTGTGTTAGAGACAGTGCGGTGCTAAAGGGGTCCTTATTACACATGTGGTGGAAATGTCCACTAATCCAACCACTATGGAAAGAAAATAGAAAACTTGCTACTTACACTTCAAATGGAAAATTAACCTCAAAACCAGACCTAGCTATTCTAGATCTCACTTTTCATGACATACCACATCCATTCCGTGCAGTTCTATCTCATGCTTTAATAGTACAAGAATTACGATAGCTTCACATTGGAAAACAACTCTCACCCATCTATTGCAGAAGTTATCAACAGAATAAATTTTCAATACAGCTGTGAGACTAGTTTAGTAAAACCCCCCCCACACCATAGCAGAATTAAGAATAATTGGCTTCTTTGGACCACATCTATTTACTATATGTAACAGGATAATCCCCAACACTTTCATATTGAATGAAGAATATCAAATACGAGTTAATCCAGTTTTAGTTATGTAATTGAAAATTTTCTGATAATAATGATAAATTTACATGTTCAACGTGTATTGTTGTTATTAACTGAATCTGAAATTACTAAAAATAATGACATTGCTATTTCTGCTTTTGATGTTTTACGACATGGCATTTTGTTGCTGTTCTTTTTCTTTTCTTTTGCTTCAGAAAAAGTTATATTATGTTATGTACCATTCTTGATATGTAATAAAAAAATTTGGCAAAAAAAAAAAAAAAATCACTTTTTTTGGTTCATGCATTTTAGAAGAAAGTGTAAAATAAACAATTAACCCCTCAAGCCCCAGGCTTGAAAAGTAGTTAATGACCAGAACTTTTTTTAGTTTTTGTTCAACAGTTGTAACTTTTTTATTTTTTCAATGACACAGTTGTACCAGGCAAGTTGTACTTTATGGGGAATAACTTAAGTTCACTTATAAATAATTGATGAATTTTTCTTTAATTTTCTTTTAAAAATTGTTTTTTTTACACATTTTTACACCATTTACATTTCACACTTAATAACTTGTTAGATTAATTCTACAGGTTATTATTATTTTTATTAATTTTTTTATACTTTTTATGTTATTTACTTTTTTTTTTAATCCCATGAAGGGAGAATTGTCTTACATTTTTTTTTTTAACACTTAGTAATGTATTAGCATATTCGCACAGGGAGTGATCAGGACAGCACACAGTGTGTCCTGGTCACTGGCTTCATACACAAACAGCTCTGGGGCCTTTCTAGTTCCCTAGGGCTGACTGTGCAGCCGTTCCCTGGGCTCTGTCGGGTCACCGAGTGTTCCAATCACCCGACAGAGAAGGGGAACCCTTTGATTGCGCTGCGGTAACACACAGCCGCAATCAAAGGGTTAAAGCACCTGGTTGTGGAGGTTTCCTCCGCTCCCCGGTCCTCACAGGAGATGCTCTGGGATCAGGGCTGTGTAGTACAGCCCTGATCCCAGCGCAGCTGCAGCGCCAGGTGCCGCAAACCCCGAAGTCTACAGCGACGCCAAAAGACGTCACTGTAGACAAACGACCCACACCAGCCGACTTCAAAAGTCGGTGGGAGGTCGTTAAGGGGTTAATTCCCCTACATTTAAATATAGTATTAACCACTTACCTTCCTGACAGAGCCCATTTTTAAATCTGACACGAGTCACTTTTTGATACTTTTACTTATCCATGTGATTCAAAGATTGTTTTCTCATGACACACTGGAGCACATTTATCAAGGCAGTATTCGAGACAGTTACACCAAAATGGAGTACAAGGTTTACACCACATGTACTATGTGTTTTAGACAGTTTCCAGACATTTCTGAGCTTCGTTCGACAAAAGGGGTGTAGCCTCAGTAAAGAGGTATGGCTTTGCAAGGAAAGGGGGGCGTGGATTCACATGTGCCAAAAATTCACCAAAATTTGGGCACATGTTAGGAGCATAAAGTACGCCAACTTAAAGATGACATATAGTTAGACTAGACAGTTTTGACCTGTGCCAGATTTATCAACACTATGATAAATGTGGTGCATTATAAGACTGTCTAGTCTTACTTAGAACTTTCTAAAAGTTAGATACTATTGAAAAATCTCTCCATTGTGCTTTAAGCTAGTTAGAAATTTTGATCCATACAATCCTTGTTTATTTGTGAAGATATCAAAATGCTGTGAAACCATCTTTCAAAGTTCAAATATTTACATGTGTAAGACAGATATTTAAACCACACAAAATAGTTTATAACTAGCATCTACCATATTTCCACTGTAGGTTGGCATAATTTTTTAAATGTCTTTTTTTAATGACATTAGGGGGCTTAGAAATTTAGTAGTAATTTTTCACATTTGCAATATTGATTTTTTCAGGGATCAGTCCAGTTCTGACATGATTTTGAGGATTATGTTAGATAATCCCATAAATGACTCCATATAAGAGACTACACCTATTAAAGTATTCAAAACAGTTTTGAAGAAGTTTATTAACCCATTAAGTGTTTTACAGAAATTAAAGCAAAGCGGAGGTGGAATTTAAAAAATTCACTTTTTTGTAATATATTGATTCTCCCTTGATTCTAACATTTTTATAAATATCTCATATGTGATCCTAGTGCGCTATTTAGACTCTAACTAGGAGGAGCACCTATGTATGGGTACGTCTAGTGTCAGTAAGGGGTTAATTAATTTGCTGTTGCTGAAGCTCTAGCTATTTATGGTGACAGCATTCTGATGTTGTTTTGCAAGTACTTCATCATGATTATCTCAGTTTGATTGTCCGCTTTCACACAAAGGCTACTTCCAATTAGCAGTTTTTTTCCCATACTTCAGAGCTGATTTTAATCTATGGGGCTATTCATACAGTCACAAAAAATATCCAGATATAGCAAAAATTAGATCACTACACCAAGTTATCTGATCTCACGATAAAAAAAAAAAAAAAAGCCATTGAAAACATTGAGATAACTTTCTGTACCAAACAAAACCAAAGAAGTGAAAATTGGTTTGATGAAACCCTAAGTGAAGGACCAAGTAAGAGAAATTACACTGGAGAAAATAAGGGCCACATGTATGGAAACTTTCTAGGTCTAAAACTCACTTTGTTGCCCATAGCAACCAGTCAGAGCACCCTTTTAATTTCATATAGTGCTCTGGAAAAATGAGAGGGGTGCTCTGATTGGTTGCTATGGACAATAAAGTGAGTTTTAGACCTACACAGTTTTCATATACTATCGATTTTGATACACTGTCGATTTTGCAAGTTTTCCCACCTGCAACGAATGGAGAGATCTGTAATATTTATCATAGGTACACATCAAAAATGAGAGACACAATCTAAAAAAAAAGGAAAATCCAGGAAATAACATTGTATGTTTTTTAAATAATTAATTAGCATTTTAGGGTGCTTTCACACAGCGCGTTTTTGGTGCATTTTTGATGCGTTTTTCTATACATTTTTTGTGCAGGAAGGTACAGCAATTAATGCTGTACATTGCTGCACAAAAATTGCGGTAATTACCGCGATTTTACTGCAAATTTTACTGCGATTTTTGCCGTGATTGGTGGCAGTAATGTACAGCATTAATTGCTGTACCTTCCTGCACAAAGAAATGCATTGAAAAACGCATCAAAAACGCACCAAAAATGCACCGTGTGAAAGTACCCTAACTGCATGAACAAAGTATTTGATCACCTACCAACCAGCAAGAATTCTGGCTCTCACAAACTTGTTATTCTTTAATTATCCTCCTGCTCTGCACTCATTACCTGTATTAATTGCACCTGTTTGAAGTTGTTACCTGTATAAAAGACTCCTGTCCCCACATTCAGTCAATCAAACTCAAACCTATCCACCATGGCCAAGATCAAAGAACCGTCTAAAGACACCAGGGACAAAATTGTAGACCTGCACAAGGCTGGGATGGACTACAGGTTAATAGGAAAGCAGCTTAGTGAGAAGACAACAACTATTGGTGAAATTATTATCAAATGGAAGAAACAAAAAATGACTTAATCTTCCTCAGTCAGGAGCTCCATGCAAGATCTCAGTTCGTGGGGTAAGAATGATTCTGAGGAAGGCCAGGAATCAGCCCAGAACTACACAGGAGGACCTGGTCAATGACCCTAATAGAGTTGGGACAACAGTCTCAAAGATTACCATAAGACATTATGCTGTTATTGATCAAATTCCTGTAGGGCATTCAAGGTCTCCCTGCTCATGCAAGCACATGTCCAGGCCCATTTGAAGTTCACCAATGACTATCTAGTTGATCCAGAGGAGGTATGGGAGAAGGTAATGTAGTCAAATGAGACAAAAATAAAACTTTTTGGCATCACGCTCGCAGTGTTTGGAGGAAGAAGAAACATTAGTACGACGCAAAGAACACCCTTGCAACCGTGAAGCCTTGAAGGTGGAAACATCATAGGTTTGGGTGTTTTTCTGCAAAAGGGATAGGATGACTGCACTGATTGAAGAGAGGATGGACGGGGCAATATATCACAAGATTTTGCCAACAACCTTTTTCTCTCTGTAAGAGCGTTGAAGATGGTCGTGGCATGATCTTCCAGCAGGACAATGACCCCAAACACACAGCCAACACAACTAAGGAGTGACTCTGTAAGAAGCATTTCAAGGTCATGGAGTGGCCCAGCCAGTATCCAGATCTGAACCAAATCGAAAATCTTTGGAGGGAGCTGAAACTTATTGCAAACCTGCGACAGTCTCGAAATTTGGAAGGTCTGGTAGAAGAACTCTGTTACTAGTTCCCGGATGAGGCCAAAAATCCCTACTGCCCCGTGTTGTACAAAACTTGGTCAAGAACTACGGGAAAATGTCTCTGGACCTATGTATTTTCAAAACATAAGGTTTCTGTTTAAAATATTAAGTTCTGATTTTCTATTGTATTAAATACTTATTTCATGTAATAAAATGCAAAGCAATTTTTTTAAAAATCATACAATGTGATTTTCTGGACTTTTTCTAAGATTCTGTCTCTCACAGTTGACGTGTAACTATGATTAAAAAACATATTACATAGACCTATCCTTTATTTGTAAGGTGAGAATAGCTTGCAAAATCCACCAGTGTATCACATACTTATTTTCCCCTCTGTACAAGAAACTTGATTCACAATTTATCAACCTGTAAATGGATAGATCTACAACATAACTTTTAATAAATTATGAAAATATACACAGCAACATACAACAATGATCTGGCTCTAAATCTGTCTACACCAATTCAGACTAACCCTACCTAGTTGGGGTGACACACCTGATACATGTGACACCGAAAATAAAAAAAAAAAAAAAATACCTTTGCCCTGTCGTAATTAGAATAACACAAAGGTACCACAAACAATGATATATTTTGCTAAAGGAAAAGGAAGGGAAGGGTATATGAGATTTTTACACAGGCCCATTAAGTGATACACTTGCAGTGGGTTGCAAAACTATTCATACCCCTTAAATTGTTTATTATTTTAACCCCTTCCCGACATAGGGCATATGACGGCGTTGTCTTGGCGATCAGTACTCAAGTACGAGTACTGTTGCATCTTGCGCCTGACTTCTAATAAGCAATCTGATGATTGCTGTTAGAAGAAAAACGTGAAAATAAGTGAAAAAAAAAGTATAAATAAATGTCAAAGAGAAAATTAAGTAAACACTAACACAAAAATATAAAATAATAAACACGATACACGACCTTTTCCCCTTTACAAAAGCCAATCGCCCAATAAAAGGATCAACAATAATTAATGTTCCAATATTTGGGTTTTGCCGCCAATGCGTAACGACCCACCCTTTAATTCGCTGTCACGTTTAATTAACAGTAAGCGTGAACACCGTTAAAAAACAAAAAAAAACAAAAAAACTCGTCACCAGAATTGTAGATTTTTGTTCATCCTGGCAGCACTATAAAAATGGAGATAAAAAGCGATTCAAAAACTCATAACAAACGCCAATGTTGTACAATAAAATTCAGTTATCCGTAAAAAAAATAGTTCCATTTACATGTTCTGTGTACGAAAAATAAAAAAGTTATGGCTCCTAAGGTAACGACCAGCGATGCATAACATATTATTTAACACTATATAAATACAATTTTGTTTTTTTTTCAGTGATTCAAAATATTTTTAAAAGACTATATTTTATCAGGTATTCGCCGTATCGTTTCGACACCAAGTGGAGTAAAAGCATTATCTGGTCATTAGATACTGCACGGTCGAAGCACGGCATGTAAATTATATATATAAAATAATAACTACATACTGGTTTGCCAGTATTTTCTTAACCCTGCCTTCAGATAACGGATTTATAAAACTGAATCAATATAAAGTCTTGTCCCCCTAAAAGTTTTTTTAAAAATATATATACGTCATATCTCTTCCATGCCATATAAAATAAGAGCCCTACACTGATACGTACTCAGATTAATTAAAAAGTTATGGCTCTAAGTCTAGGGTCGGATGCAAAAACGTGTTTTCCTTTTTGTAATGTATCATAGTGTTTTTATTGTGTATAAGCAGTTAAATACATTAATAAATATTACACAATTAGGGTATTTCACGTATTATCGGAGTGTCCTGCTGTGTTAATTCATCAGTATGTCAGTTATACTGCCATCGGTGACCGTCTGTTAAAAAATATATTAAAAAACTCTACACAGGAATGCTGTATTTTGTTTCAAAATTTGACCTACAAAAAACACTTTAATAAAAAGTGATCAAGCAGTGGCATTTGCCCCCCATAATGGGTCACTAATAAAAAACGTCAACTCATTCCCACAAAAACAACCCAGTATCAGTCCGTATACAGAAAACAGAAAATGGTATGGCTCATCAGAAATGTACAACATAAATAAGCAATTTTATTTTTTAGACATATTCTATTGTGTAAAAGTAATAAACATAAAAAAACTATATAAAATCTATATCTTTGCAATTGTACCGACCCTAGTCTTTGAATGGCTAATGTTTATCTGTCTTTTATACTGCACGGCGATACGCTGTAAAAATTGAAGCCCAATAAAACAATGGCGGAATTGCGTATTTCCCTACATTTTCATAGCCCAATGCAAAAAAAAAAAAAATAAACCTTTTGTAACACCTGTGCTCAACAAAATGTCACAATATCACCCCTTAGATGAGGTTCTATGAGCGTGCTGAATCCAAAATGGTGTTGACTTCTGGAAGGTTTCACCTGTTCTGGTACTTTGGGGCTTTGTAAATGTGACATGCCCCACCTAAATCTGCGTTACAATAGCCAAATAGCGCTCGCCTACCTTATATAACCCCTGCTTGTGCCAAAACAGCTGTTTACACCCACATGTAGGGTATTGCCGAACTTGGGTGTGAAATTGAGTACAAGGTTTGGGTTGCTTCTTTACAAGCGATTACATTGTAAATATAAAAAATTTTCCAGCTATAAAATTGTGCAGATTATTGGAAAATAAATTTTTTTTTTCATTTTCACAGCCTACGCTCTTAAAAAATTTTGTGGACAGCAACTGTGGGCTCGATTGCTCACTCCACCTCTGGATATCTATTCCTCATAAGGGTATTGTAGTTTCCAATATGAGGTATTTTTAGGGGAGTTTATTAAGTTTTATCACCTTGAGTAGTGTTCGAGAGAGTACGTTGGCTATCGAATCGGGCGATAGTTGATAGTCGGCCCACCACGATAAGGTTTTTTCGATTAGTCGATAATCTTGATGACTCATTAAAGTCTATGATTTAGAGAGCAAAACACTCTTCATTCTTGGTCACCCAAAAAGGGCTTGGCTAGACTGCTGGAACTATTAACAGCCACATCAGTCAATATGGATACCTGTACATCTACAGGACAACACTTAGGCTATAAAGAGACACAGAAAAATAGTCACACACATTCACTATCCCTGTCTTGTACCTACACGATGACCCATTAACCTGCATGACCCACAAATTTAAAAAGTGCCTGAACAGAAGGCAGTATTATTTGAACCATCGATATGTTTACTTGAACTGGACATGAATTATCCCTGTCCTGGAAAACGCTGCGTGTCCCTACAAAACCTGCATGACCCAACAGATTAAAAATGTGCGGTAGTAAGTAGTCTTTGATACCATCAATTAATTGAAATGGACATTGACAACACTGTCCTGGACCGCAGCTTGACCCTTAAACCTGTTGACCCACCAGATTAAAAAGTGCGGAAAAGGGAGTCTTCAACTCACCATTTTAATTGTACCTGGACATTGACGTAGAACTGTCTGGTCGCAGTATGACCATTTTAAACTGTCTTGACCACCGATCTATAAAAGTGCAGGAAAAAGGAGTCTTTCAACACACTATTTTAGTTTCACTGGACATTGACAAACCTTGTCCTGGTACGCAGCTTGACCTTAAACCTGTCTGACCCACAGATTAAAAAGTGCCGGAAAAAGGGAAGTCTTTCAACCACCATTTAGTTGAACTGGAAATGGACTATCTGTTCCTGGACGCTCAGTATGACATTAATCCCTGTCTGACCCCAGATTAAATGTGCCGGAAAAAAGGAGTCCTTTCAACCACCATTTTTAGTTGAACTGGGACCATGCCATTTGACTATACCTGTCCTGTGCAACAGAGATGACCCAGGACGGAGTTACAGTGGGTTGCGGATTGAGATGCCAGGCTGGTGTTTCCGTCATCTATTAACCGTAGGGTAAAATGCCCTGGCCTGATGACGCTGCAACGAAATCTGTCGTGCTGAAAGCAGAGTGCGGAAGTCGGAAACGTGTGAGAAAACTCTCAGACTTCCTTAGTACTCAGTTCAAGACTGATTAGAGCTTGCCCCCTCCGTATGAGTGCGGGGACCACATGAGCTTCACTTGGAACTACTGGTGGATTTAACGCTCCCTTTTACCACACAGGTGACTTTTTCTTGCATTCTTTTTCTCATTTTACTCAATGTTGCTGGAGGAATTGTCTCTGTACTTTGTTCTCTGTCCGTGCTACCATGTTCCATGTCCTCTGAATATAACCTACATCTGGTCATGTTTTCCTGTACCATCCATTGTACAATTTAGAGGAATTTTTTACATCAGCTATTTCTGTACATGCAAGTTTTTTGTAGTTTAATTCTAGAGAAAACACATTTTTAAAATAGGATCGGAATCCCACACTCCATGTTCTTTGGTTCTCTTTTTTTTTTATTATATTAAATGGGTTGTCTCAACTACAGGGATATTGATAGCTAGTTGTTAAAGATATATGCTACTAAACAAGTAATTTTGCAAATATGTGTCTTTATCAGGGTCCTCTATTCCTGTTTCTGACAGACACCATCTCCTTTGAGCCACTTCTTGAACTATTGTTGAAGAACAAAAGTATGTTGAAACAACATTTTGTTTACAATTGGACCTTGTGTATATCTGCATGTCACAGTCAACAATGCCCCAAAAATTCAAAAAATGACCATGTGACTCCTTTGGGACATTGTGTAGAACTATATGGTCTGTTAGAAAACAACGTTTTTTTTATATTAGGACCTGTAGTATGCTGCCATGTCACAGCAAAATGCCTCAAAATTCGCAAGCATGACCCTTGGCACTTTGGGACAATTGTGAAGAACTATGTCTGTAGATAGACAAACATTTTTTTATAAGTAGGACCTCGTAGTAATAGCTGCCTTGTCACAGCTCAAAATGCCTCCAAAAATTCAATGCATGATACTTGAGCAACTTTGGATCAATTGTGAGAAACAATGTCTGTTAGGATAAACAAACATTTTTTATAATAGGACCTGTAGTATAGCTGATGTCACAGCAAAAATGCCTCCAAAATTCAAAACATGACCCCATGAGCCACTTTTGACATATTGTGAAGAACAAATGTCTGTTAGAAACAAACCAATTTTTATTAATTTATAATAGGACCTGTGTGTAGCCTGCATGTCACAGGGAAAATGCCCCCAAAATATTCCAATAAAATGAACCAATGAGCCATTTGACAATTGTGAAGAAAACAAATGTCTATTTAGAATCAACATTTTTTAGAATAGGACCTGTTGTATGCTGCATTTCAAAGCAGCCGGACCAAAAAAATTATAAAATTTGACTTCTCAGCCACTTGTTAGAAAATTGTGAGGGAGAAATAGCCACTTTGAAGCCAAATTTCTGTTCCAAAGTACCATTTCATTATAGCTTTATCTCACAGCAAAACATGACCCCAAAAATAATTATAAATCATGACTTCTCAAGCCACTGTTAATAAATATTGTGAGGCTACATGACCCTAAAACCTTGTCTCAATCGTGGAAATAAATTCATAAAGTTGAAGTGTGTAAATGGATTATTGTTTTGTCATGAAACCTTGGTGTCTTTTTACAGTCCTCCTCACAGCCAAAACCAGCAAAAGAAACTGTTTGGGAAAACTGAGTATAAAAATTGCAGTCAAGTAATGATCTTTTCTTAAAAAATAAGTTTTTCAAGTGGACACCATTCTGTTTTTGGAAGCGGGATGTGAGTAGACCGGCAACTATTCGGTGACCTCGGCAATTGGGCCACAAACTTTCAGAGATCCTTGCCTGTATTCAATCTTGATGAAAGTCAAAGGTTCCACATTTTCTGTGGGAAAGACGGATGCGTTACTAGTCTGTTATTAACTCCTCCGGCTGTGCCTGAAGGGTCGCTACAAAGGGGGGGGGGGGGGGGGCATTTTTTTTTGTCAGGCTGGCTGCTGGGCAGGACACACACTCTATGGTGTGGCGAGCACGCTCGGGCCATTCGTTCCATTTTGGATACCAGATGTCTATTGGGTCCGGAAACATACAAAAACATCGGTGTTGAGACGAAGAAGTCGTGCTACGATGATATTAAGATGGTCAGGGTGTTGTATGTGTGCCTTGCATTGCATGCAGTTGGTGATGGTGGTTTAAATAAAGATTGCAGAGGTCACCTCATTAGGCTGTCTGCCACCTTGCCTGCTGCTGCCGTTACGGGATACTTTGCTCGCATTTCTGCTGTCAGTCGCTGGCGTTGTTCACCGTGACATTTGAAGAACGTTGAATCAGACGCAACTCAGATGGTCTCTGTTGATCCTTCTGCAAGGTCTCACATTTCCTGCATTTTACTCTCTATTTGGGGTACGTGGATAAGGCAAGTGCTGAGTTTTGTATTCGTTACCGGGGCTCCAGGAGGTGTGCCACACAGTAACTGAGTGTTCATTTTTTGATGGCACTTATTGGTGGATCATGTTGGAGGAAATGGTGATCCAAGCAACTCATGTGGAGAGATGGAGCTTGATTTCCCAAGCCTCTGGTCGAGAGGCAATAGCAAATGATCTTCTCTCCGCCTCCAAATTCGCGCCAAACCTCTTCCAAGGGCCAGGGTCGTCGGTAACATCGGTAGTCCATGGAATACCTCCCTCCTCCTCCTCCTCCGCTGCCTCCGGCAACTGCTTCAAACAACCAGCCTGACTTGGCCTGTGTTGATGAACCTGAGAGCTGTGCGGCCACCTTGCACTAGCTACTGGACCACGAACCATGCTAATGATGACGATGAAATTGTGAAACTGTCGGGCCTTGTGGATTTGATGGAGTGAAAGGCTCTCGTGTCTGCATCTGTAGTGTCCGTTCCTCCTCCGTCGCTGGCGGGACCTGGTGTTTTCAGAGTGTCAAAACGATCGTTCCAGTACTAAGATCACCACATATTATCATTGACTGATCAAGGGCAATCGTCCGCACTGACCATTTTGGTGGCTTCTTCTCAACAACATGGCAAGAGCTACTTTCATCTGCTCACACTCTCGGTGGCTCTCAAAACAAGAGGTCCGCACCGCTGCCTTGTCAGGCCCATGTGTCACTTCGTACTGGGTCTATTGGCTTTGCATGCCTTGCCACAATCGTGGGCATGTGGAGGGTGGTATTACCAGCGTGTTGCCACGTCAAAATGAGGCACGGTTGACGGGAGGCCGACGCTGACGCTGCCACGCAGCCAGGTGGACGAAGCCAGGGTGCGGTAACGGCGGAAGTGCGAATACTCAGACCTCGGAGCTTACCTCAGAAGGGCACGTCAGACGAAGGGTTGCTCTTGAGGAAATTTCTGTGAGATGACCAGGTTCATGGGTCATGTGCAGAAGGATGTGCTCCACAGTCCTAACCGATCTTTATGGGCTCAGCCATGCAGATTTGTCGCCCGTTATCACAACCACGCCTTGCCGGGCACATGGTTCATGTCACCCAGCCCAGCTGGCGTCTCAGGTCTCATTGTGGAGTGACCGTCCAAGCTCCATGAGTGTGTTGGCGAACGGTCTCCAAGAGTTTAATTTCAAAATGGCATTGGTTTCTACTCGGGCTCGTGATGCCTCCAGAGACCTATGGGGGAAAGTGCCCTGCACCAATCAACTGTGGTTTGAAGAGCGCTTTGCGCCGAGCCCTGTGTGCCACCATCACCCCAAGGAGACACCATCCAGTCACCACAGTGAGCTTGTCAAGAGATTATAGCTGCCTTGGCCGTGCAATTACGTAGTAGTCCATGTGTCGGTGGTAGATGATACTCTTTTCGCCGGCCTACAGATGCAGACAATGCGCTTGAAATTTTTGTGGAAAAGTGGATGGCAGGGCAGGGACGGCTTTTCTGGCCAAAGAAATGCCTGCTCGGCATATGGGTATTGGGGGCAGGAAAGGGCCATGATGTGGCGGAAACCATCTGTGTACACCAGACGAATAAGGCAGAACATTGCAGGCCAACAGCCTTTGGATGGTTTGGGTTAAAGTGTTTCTTCTGCTACCAACTGGAAGACAGTAGGGCTGGCTGCTAGACTGGGCCGCTGTAACGGTGTGCAGGTCATCAAACTTGGCGGAAGGAGAAGGGGTAGGATGGGTACTCTGGTGGTTGCTTGGTGGTACGTGGGCGACGGTGTGGAGGCTGAAGCGGTGGCTGATCAATGATCATGGTCTCACTGAGAGGACTATGGGCACTGAGGGAACGCTTGGTGAGTGGTGGGAGGAGTAGGCGGAGGAGACAGTGGTGTGACCAGTGGTTGGAGGCACGGCGTCGGTCTTGACTTTTTTTTTGGCCAAGTGTACCCTCCATTTCAACTAATGCATTCGCTGCATGTTGACCTAGGACTGTTTGGTGGTGGTTAACCACTGTTATCGTTCTTGCCTCTACTTATGGTTTCTCGGCAAAGGCCGGCTATGGATACATCTGCTGGGTGATATCAGAGCATGGTCAAAGAAGGCCCAGGCTTGAGAGGTCATGGACACTTTTTGAACGGCGTTCAAGCGAGGAGGGGGTTTGCAGATGACCGTGGCTGGCGGAATCATATCTAGCGGACTTTCGCGATGACGCCCTTCCCTTGTTTGTTGCCGGGACCCCGTTATTGACACTTAACCCCATCGTCCTTCCTCTCGTCCACTGTTGAAAGGCGCTCGAAAGCAGTTATTCTGCGGAAAAACCACGGGATCCGATTGTCGTAATCATCAATCTTCATCAACACAGGTTGACTGGTAGTTCATGACTTTCTGCATCCAGAAGCTGCGGGCTACAAGCTAAGAGGGCCGCAAGGGGTTGCCGATCGCCCCGGGATTTTTGCGGATTGGACCGGCTTCCTTCTCCTCCTCGATGACATCAGTATATGGGCGTTCAGGAGCATGTCTAAAATCATCCTCTGGATCTTTTATAATGCCTTCTCGTACCCCCAAACCGCATTTTGTCATCAAACGAGGTCTTCAGACAATGATTATCTCTCATCGGTGGGTACCACGAGATTGAATTGTGGGCGGCTGTGCATGTTGGAAGGTTGCTGGATTGATGCTTGATGACGACATTTGTGGCACGTGAATGGAGAAAGGTGGTAAGACTGCTGGATTGCAGGTTCTGCATTAACATGAAGGACAGCATTGGCGACGCTTGTTGGTTACTGAGATGCACAGGGGCCCTTGACCCAGCGGATGGTCAGGTCACTGACGGTCCTGCAAACTGACGATAGACTGGCATGCGTGTTGTCGACAGCACTGGAAGGGAGCACCTTCTCTCTCTACATCTTCCTCCATGTGCTTTCCCCCCTCATTGCTGCTTACCACCTGCATTTTTGCATCATTGTTCAGAAATATAAAAATTTGAGAAGTATGGGAATAGTTTTGAATAGTATCTTATTAAAAGACGGCAAATCACACGCTATTCTCAATTCCCTCTAATCAAAACAAAATTGCTTAGATTCAAATTTATACATGGAAAGGTGTCTTATCATACAAATTTGGACTGGGGCAAATGTGCAAAAAACACGTATCCTGTTATGTTTTCGTATAATATACGGTATTTTTTGCACCTTTCAGTTCACATGTGGTGACTATAAAAATGACTGTTTTCGATTTACGTGCAACGCTGCGTCACCAATGACTCAAGCATGTAGTGCGCAAGTAAAAAAAACAAGTATCTGTATGTCTTAGGCATATTAAAATGCTATTTTTGGCACACATCTTCAATTCTACTTCGTGGTAACTATAATTAGATGTTTTTAAGTATTTTACAGTGCAATGCTGCGTCAATGAACAAAAAGCTGTATTGCGCCAAAGTCAAAAACGTATCTGAAAATGTATTCAGATAATAAAATGTATTTTTTGGCACCTTTCAATACACTGTGGTGACTATAAAATTGCTGTGTTCTAGATTTCGTGCAAGCTGCGTTCAATGAACAAAGTGGTAGTGCGCCAAGTTCAAAAATACACGTTATCTGTTATGTTTTCGTATAACACGGTATTTTTTTGCACCTTTTCAATTTCCTGTTGTGACTATAAATTGCTGTTTTCTGTTTTACGTTGCAAGCTGCGTCAATGAACAAAGCTGTAGTGCGACAGAGTCAAAAATACACGCATCAGTTATGTTTTCGTATTAATTACACGGTTTTTCTTGCACCTTTCAATTTCACCCAGTGGTGACTATAAAATTGCCTGTTTCAGATTTACGTGCAAGCTGAGTCAATGAACTATGCTGTTAGGCGCCAAAGTCCAAAAAACACGTATCTGAAATGTATACGGATAATAAAATGTTTTTTTGCACCTTTCAATTCACTGTGGGGACTATAAATTTGCTGTTTTAAGATTTACGTGCTAGCTGCGTCAATGAACAAAGCTGTAGTGCGCCAAAGTCAAATAACACGTATGGTTTTGTTTTCGTATAATACACAGTATTTCTTGCACCTTTCAATTCACCCGTGGTGACTTATAAAATTGCTGTTTCTGATTTACGTGCAGAGCTGCGTCAATGAACAATGGCTGTAGTGAGCCAAAAGTCAAAAAAAAACACGTATCTGAAATGTCATTTCGGATAATAAAATGTATTTTTTTGCCACTAACCTTTCAATTCACCTGTGGTGACTATTAATAATTGATGTTTTAAGAATTACGTGCAAGCTGCTGTTCAACTGATACATAGCTGTTTTGTAGTGACGCAACAAAGTTCAAATAACACGTATCTGTTATGTTTTCGTATATACTCTGGTATTTTGGCACCTTTCAATTCACTGTGAGGTGACTATAAATTGCTGGTTTTAAGATTTACGTGCAAAGCACGCGCCAATGTACAAAGCTTGTAGTGCGCCATAGTTCAAAAAAACACGTATCTTGTTATGCTTTCGTATTAATACCTCGGTATTTTTGGCACCTATTCAATTTTTCAACTGTGGTGATATAAATTGCTGTTTTAAGATTTACGTGCAATCTGTGTCAATGAACAAACTGTTAGTGCGCCAAAGTCAAAAAACTCGTATCTGAAAATGTATTCGGATAATAAAATTGTATTTTTTGACCTTTCAATTCTCCTTGTGGGACTATAAAAATTGCTGTTGTTTTCAGATTTTACGGTGCTCATGCTGTGTCATGAACAATGCTGTAGGCGCAAAGTCAAAAAACACGTATCTGAAATGTTTCTCGGATAATTAAATGGTATTTTTTGCACCTTTCATCTACCTTGTGGTGACTATAAAATGGCTGTTTTAGATTTATGTGCAAGATTGCGTCAATGAACCAAAGCTGTTGTGCGCCAAAGTAAAAAAAACACGTATTGAAATGTATTAGGATAAATAAAAAATGTATTTTTTGCACCTTCAATTCACCTGGTGGTGACTATAAATTAGTGTTTTCAGTTTTACGTGCAAGCTGCGTCAATGAACAAGCTGTAGTGCGCAAAGTATATAAACAGAGTCATCTGGTAGTGTTTTCGTATAATACACGGATTTTTTGCACCTTTCAATTAACCTGTGGTGACTGTAAAATTTTGTTTCAGATTTACGTGCAAGCTGCGTCAATGATACATAGATGTAGTGCGCCCAAAGTCAAAAAAAACTCGTATCTGAAATGTAATTCAGATAATAAAAATTATTTTTTGCACCTTTCAATTTCACCTGTTGTGACTATAAAATTGCTGTTTTTCAGATTTAGTGAAGCTGGGTACATGAACAAAGCTGTAGTGCGCCAAGTCAAAAGAAACACGCATCTGTATGTTTTCCGTATAATTCACGGTATTTTTTGCAACATTTCTAATTTCACCCGTGGTGCACTTTAAAATTCGCTGTTTTCAGATTTACGTGCAAGCTGAGTCAATGAAATACAATGCTGTGTAGTGCGCAAAGTACAAAACAATCACGTATCTGAAATGTCATTCGGATAATAACAATGTATTTTTTTGCACCTTTTCATTCACCAGTGGTGACTATATAATTGTGTTTTAAGATTTACGTGCAAGCTGCGTCAATGAACAAAGGTGTAGTTCGCCAAAGTCAAAAAAACACGTATCTGTTATGTTTTCGTTATTAATCACGGTATTTTTTGCACCTTTCAATTACCTGTGGTGACTATAAAATTGCTGTTTTAGATTTACGTGCAAGCTGCGTCAATGAACAAAGCTGTAGTGCGCCAAAGTCAAAAAAACACTGACGGTTTATTTTTAATATAATAAACGGTATTTTTTTGCACCTTTCAATTCACCTGTGGTGACTATAAAATTGTGTTTTAGATTTACGTGCAAGCTGCGTCAATGAACAAAGCTGTATGCGCCAAAGTCAAAAAAACACGTATCTGTAATGTTTTCGTAATAAAAATATGTATTTTTTGCACCTTTCAATTCACCTGTGGTGACTATAAAATTGCTGTTTTAATATTTACGTGCAAGCTGCGTCAATGAACAAAGCTGTAGTGCGCCAAAGTCAAAAAACACGTATCTGTTATGTTTTCGTATAATACATGGTATTTTTTGCACCTTTCAATTCACCTGTGGTGACTATAAAATTGCTGTTTTCAGATTTACGTGCAAGCTGCGTCAATGAACAAAGCTGTAGTGCGCCAAAGTCAAAAAACACGTATCTGTTATGTTTTCGTATAATACACTGTATTTTTTGCACCTTTCAATTCACATGTGGTGACTATAAAATTGCTGTTTTAGATTTACGTGCAAGCTGCGTCAATGAACAAAGCTGTTAGTGCGCAAACTCAAAAAAACACGTATCTGTTATGTTTTCGTATAATACACGGTATTTTTTGCACCTTTCAATTCACCTGTGGTGACTATAAAATTGCTGTTTTCAGATTTACGTGCAAGCTGCGTCAATGAACAAAGCTGTAGTGCGCCAAAGTCAAAAAAACACGTATCTGTTATGTTTTCGTATAATAAAATGTATTTTTTGCACCTTTCAATTCACCTGTGGTGACTATAAAATTGCTGTTTTCAGATTTACGTGCAAGCTGCGTCAATGAACAAAGCTGTAGTGCGCCAAAGTCAAAAAACACGTATCTGAAATGTTTTCGTATAATAAAATGTATTTTTTGCACCTTTCAATACACCTGTGGTGACTATAAAATTGCTGTTTTAGATTTAACGTGCAAGCTGCGTCAATGAACAAAGCTGTAGTGCGCCAAAGTCAAAAAACACGTATCTGTTATGTTTTCGTATAATACACGGTATTTTTTGCACCTTTCAATTCACCTGTGGTGTCTATTTAATTTGTGTTTTCAGATTTACGTGCAAGCTGCGTCAATGAACAAAGCTGTAGTGCGCCAAAGTCAAAAAACACGTATCTGTTATGTTTTCGTATAATAAACGGTTTTTTTTTGCACCTTTCAATTCACTTGTGGTGACTATAAAATTGCTGTTTTCAGATTTACGTGCAAGCTGCGTCAATGAACAAAGCTGTAGTGGCCAAGTAAAAAAACACGTATCTGTTATGTTTTCGTATAATACACAGGTATTTTTTGACCTTTCAATTCACCTGTGGTGACTATAAAATTGCTGTTTTCAGATTTACGTGCAAGCTGCGTCAATGAAAAGCTGTGTGCGCCAAGTCAAAAAAACACGTTCTGAAAAGTTTTCAATAATAAAGGTATTTTTGCACCTTTCAATTCTACCTGTTTGGGGACTATTAAATTGCTGTTTTCAGATT